>BPTQ01000005.1:57844928-58012198 GCA_019973895.1 Chrysanthemum seticuspe
TTACCACCCAAATTCCACCAAAATGTGAGGATCGCCCTTAGATTAGTAGGAATTAAAGCATTCATCTTCAATGCTTAGAGTGTGAACCGGTAGTATATTAGATTCTAGAACTTGTTTTGTGATGCATTCCGAGATCGCAAGTGAGGCTACACTTGTGTAGTTAGGAATAACTAAATGATAAGAGGCATTAGGATAACCCTTGTTCGATACCCGTAATATAATTACTTCTTCCACATCGGTTGAGTAATTCCCCCACACCCTTTGCGTTGTACTCATCTTTAGTACACGATACCCCTAGTTAACCCCTTAGAGCCTATCCTTTTCGCGGTTCTCGTGATGCTTCGGTTTTCCCGGAATATCAATGAAGAGCATTGTTTACACCCCACCCCCAAATATACACCCAAATCGCCTTAACCTACCCCTTATGCACTCACTTTTAGTGCAAATGTTTGTTATCACCCTAAACCCTTAGTTCAATTATCTAGTTGCTTGCATAAGTTGCTAAGTTGAGTCATATCCTTTGTATACAGTTTTGGGACGATTGGGATTCATGGAAAAGTTAAAGTTTATGAAATGACGGGAAGGGAACATTAAATTCAAATTCCCTTTGTTTGCATAATAATGTACCCCAAGTGTTTTGATCTTTTCAATTCGGGTCAAATTAGTGTTAGAATAATAAAAACTCAAGTGTAGGGATACGCCTATAAATCCCTAGTATTTTGATGTTATCGTAGAGGATGGTAGAGTAAAAGTGTAAAAAAAAAAAAAAAAAAAAAAAAAAAAAAAACGGGCTACCATCCTACATCTATCTTTAAATTTATGTTTGTTTATTTCAGTTATCTAGAGTTTAGAGTGTCGAGTCTTGGCTTAGCAACGCCATTCTTCGTATGCATTTAACATAGAGATTTTTGACTTACCACCACTAAATAGCCTATCCCACCAAACCCTTGTTTCCCTACCGTAAGCCTAACATTACAACCCTTTAAAAGACCTCTTTGATAGTCTTTCCTAGGTGCTTACGCCAAAGCGATGGAGGTTTGATCTATTCTCAAGCCTATGGTAATCTATGTACACCCGATGGAGGTTTGATCTATTAATGGACCGGTTAATGAGTGTTTATCTTCCATTTCCTATTTGTTATATTTCATATATACACCCGAGAGAGATGTGAGTATCCAAACACCCCATGTGAGGTGCTAGTATGTAATTTTCGTGCTTGTTATGACTTTTGCGGGGCTTATATGTGTTGTGGACCGTTTTGAATTAATGCTTCATGACCCCTAACTTATAAATTAATTGGGTAAAAGCACATTTGCTTGAGGACAAGCAAATAACAAGTGTAGGGATATTTGATAAGGTTTTAAAAGGTACCATTTTGAGGGGTCGTTTAAGTCCTTATTTGATCACTTTTGTATCCGTTATTGCTTAATATGGTTCCTTTTCAATTTTTAGGTCTCTTGAAGGCAAAATGCTGGAATGACACTTATTTGGACGAAAAGGCGCGAATATATGAAGAAAATGGCCAAAGTCAAAATCGAGACACTCACAGCTGCTGAAATTAGAAGGCGACGGCGTCAGGTGCTAATTGCGATGCCGTCCGAGGATTTTTGTGACGGTTTAGAACCCAAAACTCGTATTTTCAAGTGACGACGTCCAGTTGTAAAAGAGTAGGCCGTCGCTACTCAGACGGCCTAGATGCAATCCAGACGACGTCAGAAGCTGAAGAGGACGGCATCACGGACATAAGGTGACGCCGTCGCAAGGTTAACGTGGCCAAGACGAAACCCTAATGACGGCGACACGACGGCGTCACGAAACATAAGGTGACGCCGTCGCATATGTAATCTTATATATAGAATCCGAATTTTTCAGTTTTAGGGAGAGTCTTTTGGAGTGAAAACCTAAAACCGAACCTAAGGTGTCTTGTACAGTATTTTAGGGTTTTAAACCCTATCTTACATCAAGATAAGTATTTACTTCATTAATTCAATTATGTCTTTGATTATTTGTGTGTATGCTTGCATGTTCTCCATGTCCGGCTAATTTATTTTTGTGTTTGCTTAGGAAGTATGAAACTTAATTATTGAATATTGATTGGTTGTTTCTTATCTTAGTTGATTAATGATCTAGTAATGCGATAGGTCATTCGTTGTGTACTTAATGCTTGATTCATCTTTGTGAACCTTAGAATATAATTACCTGAGTAGTTGTAAGCTAAACCATCCAAAGAGTGCCTTAGAGTAAGAGTTTATCATCCCTAGTGGGTTTGTAGACGAGACCCTTTGGTAAGTTCAAAGAGTTAGGGAGAAACGCATACCCTGCAACTTTAGACACACAACGCAACTAAGAATAAGGACGTGACAACTCAACCATCAATACGAGATAATTAAGGAGTAGTACAATCTAAGTAAACACATCTTTAAACTATCATACGAGCACACATTAATTAGACATAGACTCCCACAACCTTAGTTTAGATAATTAGATAATAGTAGAGTAATCAGTAGAAATACCAACCCCCCCCCCCAAATCCAATACCCGAGATTCGTACCTTTCCATTTCATAAAATATAAAAATACAAAAATAATCTTCCTCAACCTTAACCTTTGCGTAGTATCTTCTTACTAGCATTCCTATTCCCCTAGAGAACGATATCAATACCCGTGGCTTACCCTAATTACTACACTACAACGATTAGGTTCACTGCCTAGGGTGTTATAAAACTTGCTCGAAGAAAATGAAGTTTCCTTGACCCCGAACGACGCGTGTAGCGTTATCAGGAGGAAATCCAGACACAGAACTTGGTGTTACAGGTTACTGTGATGCGTCCTGGCAGTGTGATAAAGATGATACGAAGTCTCAGACGGGTTATGTCTTTGTCATCAATGGAGGAGCAGTTGACTGGAAGAGCAAGAAGCAGAGTACGATTGCGATGTCTGCGACAGAAGCCGAATACATTGCTGCTTCGGAAGCTGCAATGGAGGCTATTTGGATTAGGAAATTCATTTCAGGGCTTGGTGTTATGCCTTCAATTGAATCGCCTATTGATATGTATTGTGACAATTATGCTGCAATCATATTTGCCAATGAACCTGGAGTCATGAAGGGCACCAGAAATTTTCTATGGAAGTATCACTATGTTCGGGAACAAGTCTGTGAAGGTGAAATAAATCTACTGAAAGTTCACATAGATGATAACTTAGCTGATCCGTTCACTAAGGCTTTAGCTAAAGACAAGCTTGTAGGACTTGCCAATGGAATTGGACTTCGTTTAGCTAATAGTTTCATGCATAACTGCGATTAGTATTTGGATAAAGGATATTGTAAAACATTTATTATTTTGATGAAATAAAGTTTGGATTATGTTTATTTTCATTTATAATATTGTTGTCCTATATTTGCATGTTTAATCCATGAGTAACTAAGTTATTCTAAATGTCCGTTGTCAATTAATGATATGGGAGTATCATTAAACTAAGACAAATCTGAGAGATGTGGTAGAATATACTTGAAAGTATATTGATGAGAATGCATACCAATTTCAGATGATATTCAATGAATTGAATATAGGACTTATCCCAACTACATAATTTACTTTGTGGATATTGTTATAAGTAAATTATGAATAGTTATCCTCAGACTTGAGATACCAGATAAGTGTCATGAATCTAGTGCAATTCTGTGAAGCAACTTAATGCTATACGTAACTGGTAGTCATAAGGGTTGTTTTCAGAAGTGTTACAAAGTTTGTGGGTTATTCTTGTAGTCAAGATAGAATTTGTTCCTTCAAATTTATTTGGAGTTTAATACTGCTCGGCCCCTCGTAAGGTTGACAAGATGTTTGTGCGGCCGCACCCAAATCTCCCCTAAATATGTTTAGATGATTCGGTAATCTTGGTCAATCACTTACAACGAGAAACAGAATAGTTTTATAAAGAATGACTTAATTCCATATCTTTATTTAACGTGGTATTATAAACAAAAGGATAATAATAATGAGAAATCATTAAAAGGTTTTCCAGGAGCCTTGCTCGAGTTGTACTAAAGGCATCGAAGTGTTGCTAGACGCTAACCGATGTGATCACTCTATTAAGATATATCCAAGTGGGTGCTGTTAGTTTTATGGATATAAATTAGTAGACGTGAGTTAGGATCGAACTCGAGACTACGGGATTGCACACTTTACGTATGAGAATTTAAAGTTAATAATTAAATATAAACGTTATATTTATTTATTTATTAAACGAAATAACTAACGAACGTTAAGTAATTAATGTAATGGACTAACGGGCGTTAAATGTTTATGGAAAAGGATCAAATTGTAAAAGATGGGAAGGTTCCGGAATCCCTTGTGGGATTAAGCAACCGATCGGCCACAAGGACCCAACCCAAACCCACTTTGACTCAAACTTGTTCACCAAGTTTGCATGAGTATATATACAAAAGAGTAAACTACACCATTCGTCCTTGTGGTATACGTTGACCATCAAATTTCGTCCTTTGACCAAAAAAATTGCACCGTTGGTCCTTAACTGCGAAACGTTACTCAGCGTTGGTCCCTCACCCTAACTGGTGTGACTAACGGGCGTTAAGCCTATTTAAGTGGAGGTTATATTTGTCTTTTCCCACCCACAAAGTGCAACACCCAAGGACGAGATAAGTAAGTTTAGGGTTTTATCATCCTCCTCCTAGTCTTCTCTCATCCTACAGCCGCCGGCTGTCATTTCCGGCCAACCCTCAGGCCACCCGCCACCCTCCTGGCCACTACCATCTCCAGCCGGCCACTCCTCTCACCACTCACACGCCGCAGCAGCTTCAGCCGCCACCACTTTTCTTTTTGTTGATGATAAGAAGAGCGCCGCCACCCTCTTGGCCACTACCATCTCCATCTTCAACTTCATTTGCATCCACAACTCGCACCACCTCTGGCCACCTTCACAAGCCCCCAAATCAACACCCTAAAATACTACTAGCTCAAAACCCACAAAAACCAATACCCCATTTTAGTAGATAACACCGCTACTACATTTGCCTACCAACAATCCACTACCTCCGCCCACCAACACCGTCGCTAACAAACCTCGAACCACTGTCGACATTACTATTCAAATCTGAAACCCTTCACCAAACTCGCCGGAGCTGACCCAGAAGACGATGATGAAGTGGAAACCTCGTCTGTGTCGTAGTTACCAATGTTCAAGTCAATTAAACCACACATCATATTATTTTTTAAAAAGATTTCAAACCCAGGTACAAAAAGTTCTTTTTAGTAAAACCCAGAAAGGAAAAGTACCTTTTTGAGAGTCAAAGCAAGTGTTTTGGCAGTGAACTTTTCCAAACTATCATAAGTCTTTCTTGTAACATCCACAACATGAATTTGCATATAAGGAGGCATATCAACTGAAACCACTTTAACTCCATTACAAGCAAAGAAGTCACTTAACTCACTTTTTGAACTACTACTTCCAAATGACCTCCTTCTATCCATAATACTCCTGGGCCCCACCACCCCTAACAAAGCCTCCTTTTTTATCTCATACCCATGTTGTGTCTTAAGTCTTCTCATCAAACCCATGTTTTTTTAAGTCTTGTTCATGTTTCTTGATGGGTATTTTGTTACTAACAACAATAGCTCTTTTAATATTGTCTTCTTGAGGTTCTTGATCATCATCACCATCATCTTTAGTATGTTTTTTGACAGGTTTATTACTGTAGTAATAATGGGTTTTCTTTGTTTTTTGACTATGTGACTTGGTTAAAGATTTGGTGGTGTCATGAGCTTGTTGTTTGTGGTTTAAGTAAAGTCTTGAAAAGTGGTTGGATATGTTAGTGACTGAAGGTGGTGGTTCTTCTGGTGTTGGAGGTGCATAGTTGCGGTGGTTTTGTGACATTTTTAACGGTGGTGAAAGTGGGTGGGTGGGAGTTGTATAGGCTGTATAGATCTAGAGGGTAGGAGGAGGAGTATGGTGGAGACGGGGTATGTGATTGAAATGAAAGGTAGATGAAATAATTAATAGTGGGTGGGAAAAGACAAATATACCCTCCACTTAACAAGGCTTAACGCCCGTTAGTCCAACCAGTTAGGGTGAGGGACCAACGATGACTAACGTTTCGCAGTTAAGGACCAACGGTGCAATTTTTTTGGTCAAAGGACGAAACTTGATGGTCAACGTATACCACAAGGACGAATGGTGTAGTTTACTCTATACAAAACCTAGGGTGTTTGTAAACTCATCTTTTGTGCACATTGCTAAACCCTAAATTGTTTGTGTGTGTTTTCTTTGCTCTCAAAAACCGGTCGACACCCCTAAGGGATCGATCCATCTCTTTTCCACATAACAAGTTATTTGTTTGATAAAAACTAGCATTACTTTAATTCGGTTTAGTACGTGTGTACAAGAACGTAGTAATAACACATTATTGTTATTATCTTGGATTGAATTACAAAACGGTAAGGGGTAATTCACATAATCCTAATTAAATCAAATTAGGGTTCATCCGTTGCTAGTTTGTGGATTTGATTCTTGTTCGGCTAGAATCAAGAAAAGGTACGCATATTATTTTATGTTAATTAATTGTTCATTAATAAATCCTATACGCTTCCGCTTGATTACTTTGATGTTTTGTGGTTATTTATTTGAATGTCATGTTATCTAATTCCAACAACTTGGAGCTAACATGCATCGCTAATTAGATTAAAAGATCTCATTCGAATTCAGTGCAAGGATGCATGTGACAAGGTCATGTGGGACTTTGATATCATGTCCATGTCGATTTAGATACCGACTGTTAATTAACCTTTCTAGCTTCTTCGATAAACGGAGGGTTACAAAATCCTTTTGTTGATTATCAGTTAGTTTTTGCCGGCGACAATAATGATGGTGGCTGAGCCGCTGACTCACTCGTGGAACAGAGATAGAGATGGTGACATTATATTTCAATTACAAAACATTGCACTCCACTCTTTCCTATTTTGTTCGTTGTGGCTAAAAAGTTGAAAGACAACCAAAATTCTATTTTTGGTTAAATTTTATGACATGCAGAAACTGTGGAGTCTGGTACATAAGAGCACTAGGTGTCACGACAAGCCTTAGGCTCGTCGTCGTGCCACATCAGCATCCTATTTTTCCACAACTAACCACAACAAACCTCCTCCTCGCTCATAACAAACCTCAACCTCTTCATTTGGGGCCCACCACTACCACTTTATTTTTTTTATTCAATTTTCATTTCCAAATCAACTAAATAAATTCATTTCATTCAAATTAAAAATACAATACATAACACAATAATAAGGAAAAAAAACAACACTTACTAATAAAAACGATACGAAAAAAAACGACACGGGTAAAAAAAAATCCAACACATACTAATAATACGTAACCTAGTCATCTCTTTGCTGATATTTCTTGACTAGACGTTCCTGCCTCTTGCGGATGATTTCTGCTTTTACCGGGTCAGGATTGGTACTCGAATCTATCATGAGAAAATCCATCTTGATCTTCTCTTGGAGAGTTTTTTCCTTCTCCCGCCTCGCCTCGTAACAAGCCCTTTGAGCATCGGCTTTTTGAGCATATATTTCGGATATATGTCCCGAAAAACTACTCGATTGACTTCCACCGGAGCTTGCAGCGCTTGACGTTGAAGTCGACTTCTGTTTCTTTGCAGCTCGTTTGCATCCATCTCTTTCAGGTCGAGGTCGTCTGTCCGGCCTGAATATATCTTCGAGACATGTAATGTCAATAGGATCTTCGGCATCCCACTTGGGATAATTTTTCAAAACACCCCAACATTTTTCATACGCAAACTCCTTCCCACCAAAACGCTGCGTAAAGTTAACTTTGGCATTCTCGACATGATCTTGCTCATTTTCACCACTTCGACGCTGAAGATGTTTGTAAACAGCGTTGAACTTCTGGCAATCACCGTTAATCCTTGGCCATTTACCAGTTATCATATTCTTGCCACGCTGGTTATCGGTGGTCTTAGAATTGAACATGTCGAGAATGTCGTTCCAAAAGTACTCCTCAAGACGGTCATTTCCCATATCTCTATCTTGGGAAATTTCTATCCAACACTGCGCAAGTAACATTTCTTCAGACTTGGTCCACTTCCTCCTGTCTGCTTGTGCTATGACTTCAACATCTTCGTCGTCGTCTGCGTCCAAATCTACAACAACTTTTTTTGCCTTCGTCTTTTTGCCCCTGCCTTTTGCCGGTTCACGTGATTTTGTAACTTTGAATTGTGAACCAGACGGTTGTGATTCCATTTGGGCCAACTGTGGAGGCTGTGACGGGTTAAAAAACTATGGAGGTTGTGACGGGTTAAAAAACTGAAGTGATGGAAATCGGTCGGGGTAATTTGCGAAACCTTGTTGAAACTCATATTGTTGGTTAAGCATTATTTCTTGTGGAGACAGGATGGAATTGGTCGAGGAGGGGGTAGACGGGTTTGAAGAACCCCCGTATTGTGGTGGGTTTGAGTTAAGTAGGTTTGTGAAGTATCCTCCGTCATTTGGGTTTTGAGACATTGTGAGATATTTTTTCTTTGGGTTAAGTAAGAATGGAAGATTTTGGGTTTGAAGATGTAAGATATTAGTTTTCACATACACATCAAACCATAACAACAAGGTGGCGTATAAGTGGAATTCTAGAGAGAGAAAGTTAGAGGTTTAGGGAACTTTAGTAAGAGAAAGAAAAATTCTTATTATGAGCTCCAACTCTCTACCTTTGAAGGTAGAGAGTATTTATAGTCTTACAATAAAATGCCACACAACGGACTGTGGATCAGGCATACAGTGGGTAAAGACCCGTCCGTCCTCCACGGTGTTACTTAACTAAATACTACTTAGCTTGAAATAACTACAACTACGAGCTTTCTAATGATTACATATACTTGAGGTGACCGACTCTTTAATACCTGGAATTTCTAATTCCTAACAATCTCCCCCTAAGGGAGGTCACCTCAATCATGTACTAAAATTACATTGAATACAAATAGATATTACATTAACAATTGATCTTGCATTCTTGATGTAGTAGTTTGCTCTGAAGCTCGTAGTCATTGATTCTTCTCATTGCATGTTTGGTTAATCCAAATGGAGGTCTTTTACTGATCCACGTGATAATAATATTGAGCCAGCTTTTGAGATCATCAGCTAACAAAAATCTCTGAGACATCCATTGTGGTGTTGGTATTATGTGATGTTGTGACTTACGGACCGACATGCTCACATTCTGGATCATGATATCTTCTCATCAGAGTAACGGAAGCTTTCGTTGATTCATGATATTGGCAGCAGCATAGCAGAAGCATGGAGTGAAAATATCAGAGTCATTGATGCACTAATCATGATTTCTTTTGAGATGAATGTGTTAAGTGAGCATGCGGCTATGGATTGACCGCTTCATTCTGGTCAGCTGCAAACGTCGGGTGTACCTGCATACAACAGTTAGCAATAAATCGCACGAAAGTGTCTTTGATCACTTTCGTTGAATTGAGGTACACGGCCCACGGTTCCCCGTTGATCAGTACAAGTATTGCCTGTGATCAGGTATAATTCCAAAGAGTTTCCTTGACAGGGTTTCGCAGCTGCTCTAGTTGTTCTCAAACCAGAGCATCTCAAAGAAGACAACACGGAGTGAGTGAACCAGCGAATTTAAGTCCACTGATTGATGAAAAGAGATTTGAAAAACAGTCGTGTATTGCTCAATAGAGATTGTTTTTGCAATACAACGAAGGTTTTATTGAAAATCAATTATCAATCATAAAAACACCTTTTGATTTGAAAAATTAGTACACGGTCGATGTGCTATAGAAAAGAGTTTTTAAGCACAAAGACCGGTTTTTCAAAGGTATCCGTCAATCCATAACCTGAACCAGGATTGATTCAAGAGATTGAATCGCCCCATTGTTTCTGTTCAGTTGTCACATGGTTGATCTATATAATAGATCTCACATGCCACCTACCAGGAGCTTGTTTGATGTTGGCTCCAGAAGGTTTTCCATCTTCACTATGAATATGTTCACATATCACTCGGATGTTCTGGCAAAACCACAAGGATAATGCGTAGGACTCAAGATATAATCTCTCTTTCCACATTGTGTGAAACAGAGAGTCTTCATTGAAAGTGTCCTAATGAGATTTATTGGTGATCTCGTGGCTCTAGACTCAATTTGTGCATATTTGGATCCTGTGCCGAAGATTAGGGAGAGGGTCTCCTTCTTCAATATCAAAAATCTCTAAGAGAAAGTCGATAGATAATGTCGGTTCCCCGTGAGAATGAAACAAGTCCTTTTAAGAGGAACTTGAGTGGTTTGGAAAGTTGAAGTGCAGTGCGTCACTGGGTCCATGACGTCTTGTCTTCAATACCGATGTTACCATCAGTATCATATGAATTGAACCCGGTTTCTGCCCTAAGGTTGAATAAATGGAGGGCTATTTGTTTTCACCCTTTTCTCATTCAATTCTTTTTAATTCTTCAACCCCTTCAGTGCTTACCGAGACTCAGTCCGCACTCTTCCCATATCTCTTTATTCTCCTTTTATCATCATACCTAAGAACTCTACACTAACTAGTGGATTGTCCCTGGGTAGATCCCTCCGGTTCTGGCGGATCATGGGAATACATACCTAACCTTATCATCCTTATATCACCGTACATAAAGTAGAGTTGGTCGGTCAATTTGGTATTGTTCATCTGTCATTGGAACCAATTGAAAACCATTTGAAAATCAATCCAGATACTTGTGATATATTATCAAAACATTTTGTACCTGAATTGTTTTTGATATTTTTTTGAATAAGTGCTCCCCCTCAACATGTGCATGAATTGTTTGAAATCGTTTTGCACACGGAGGCAAGAGGAAGAAATTACTTCTTTGATTACTATTTTCAAAAAAATATCAACATCACTTCCCTAATCAAGACAAGTAGATGAAGCATTTTAGGGAAGGATGAGGTTTTCATAAGTTTGCTCCCCCTCAATATGTGCCTCGAGATTTGAAAAGAGTTTTTGCACATACTAGAGGGAACCTGCACATTGAGATAAGTGATCACGTTATACATCATAGGTTTAAGATAGATGCTCCCCCTCAACATGTGCATGGAAAATTTGAAATCGTTTGTCACATGTGGGAAGGAAAGCATGTTCATCCTTATAAATTCATTTTTCCATTTACCGAATTATCAGTTTAAATCCAATTTAAATCACACATTCTCCCCCTGATCACAATTATCAAATCATTTAAGATTTGTGATCTCTTATAGATTTAAATTGATTTTGAAAGCTTTTAAGGAGAATTGTGACTTGATTATGAAAGCGTTTTAACTGATAAGGATCGGATTTTAAGACTTTAAACTCCATTGATAAAACATGCATGAATATCTTTTGAAAACAATTGAATGCCAAATAACTTTTTAATTTAATTGAAATCATTCTCCCTCTCAATCAATGACATAGGTTGTTGATTGAGAGATTGATATTTTGACAAATAAGTCCAGATGATTATCAAAAATAGAGACTGAGTTATTTTTCAAAGCAGTTAATTTTCAGCAGATAAATGTTTATAGAATCAGAGCATGGAATTTGAAAACAAGGTAAAGCATGGCTCTGTTCTTTCTTTGAAAAGCGGGTTACTGCCTGAAATGACAATAAACCATTTTTTTCTCTTTCTCTCAAAAAATTTCTCTTTTTTTTTTATATATATATAAAAAAAATATGAACAACATCTAAAGTCCCGTGTCATTCTTTGAATGACAACATCAAGACCGTAGATATTATCGAATCGAGAGAAACATGACAAAAATGACAATGACAATATTTTTTGAAGATTTTTCAAATTTTTATGGATTTTGAAAGTTTTATATTATTCTATTTGATTTTTTTGAAGGTTTTATAATTTTGTATTTTGTTTTTCGAATAAGTATTTACAAGAGATAGATGAAGATAAACCTTTACTCCTCGTCTTCCTCCTGAAGACGTTTGAGTGTTTCTGGTTGAAGGCTTTTCAAGCCAAGACGTGGAAGAATAAACTCAAAACGTTCTCTTGGAAGAGCTTTGGTAAAGATGTCTGCTAACTGATATTCAGACCTCACAAAATAGAGTTCTACCACACCTTTTTCCACTTGTTCCCTGATGAAATGATGTCGAATGTCGATATTCTTTGCTCTTGAGTGTTGAACGTTGTTGCATGAGAGAGCAATAGCACTTTTATTGTCACAGTACAAAGGGATTTTGTTGAATTCAAAGCCATAGTCAGATAATTGAGATCTCATCCATAAGATTTGAGCACAACAGGATGACATGGCTATGTATTCAGCTCACAAGTTTATCACCCAAAAACTGAGCACCTCCAGATGTACTTCGACGAGTATCTTGACACCCTGCATGATCAGCATCTGCATATGCTGTTAGTGACATACGGTGTCCTTCGGGTACCAAAGACCCATATTGATGGTTCCTTGGAGATACCGAAAGACCCATTTAACCGCTTCAAGGTGCTTTTTAGTAGGCTTAGCCTGGTATCTAGCACACATGCAAACAGCGAACAATATGTCTGGTCTACTAGCTGTGAGGTACATCAGGGATCCAATCATACTACGATATTTTGTTTGGTCAATCATGATCCCTGAGTGGTCCTCATCTAGTTTGGTTCGATCAATCATGGGAGTGTCAACAGGGTCACTTGAATCAAATCCAAATTTCTTTAAGGTCTCAGTTGCATATTTGGATTGATTTATAAAAATGCCTCCGGGACTTTGCGAAATTTGTAATCCCAAGAAAAATGACATTTGTCCCATCATTGACATTTGAAATTTTGAACTCATTTCATTTGACAAATGATCACATTCCATTGGGTCTGTCGAGGCAAAAATAATATCATCAACATAAATTTGAACATGAATTAAATGTTTGCCTGACTTCCTGGTGAACAATGTTGGATCAACTGCTCCTTTGCTAAATCCGGTAGATAGAAGAAACTTTGACAGTGTATCATACCATGCCCTTGGAGCTTGCTTTAAACCGTAAAGAGCCTTCTTCAAACGATAAACGTGAGTAGGATGCTCTTGATTCACAAATCCTTCAGGTTGGCTGACGTAGACGACTTCTTTAAGATCTCCGTTCAGAAATGTTGTCTTTACATCCATCTGATAGACTACCATGTTCTTACTAGCAGCATTAGCCAGAAAGATTCTGATTGCCTCGATTCGAGCAACTGGAGCAAAATATTCTTCAAAGTCAATACCCTCCTCTTGACGGTATCCATTAGCAACTAATCGAGCCTTGTTCTTCAACACATCACCATGCTCATCAAGTTTCACTATGAAGATCCATTTAAGAGCAATAATCATAGCACAGTCTTGAGCAGGTACTAACTCCCATACATCAAGTCGATCAAACTCATGAATTTCATCTTGCATGGCATTGAACCAGCTATCTTCATTCATGGCGGTTTTAACATCTTTTGGTTCGATCTTAGATAGTACGGAGTTGAAGAAGCACCATAAGGCATCGGTTGCAAGTTGTTTCCGTGTTGATACAGGACGAGAGGGATTTCCAATGATGTTGTCTAGTGGGTGATCGTGAGTCCATTTTCTAAGGTGTTCATGTGGCAGTAGTTGAGGGACTGAAGTAGCAGAGTCGATGTCTCTTGAAGAAGATGGTTCTGATGATGATTCAGGAGCAAATATGTTTTCAAATGGAGCATCTTCAGGAGTACCAAAGGGATTAACTTCATCATTGATGCCAGAAACAGTTCCATGATGTACATTTGAAGAGTGATGATTTGTTGATGAGACTGAAGGATCAGCAGTAGGCGCTTCTTGACTTAAAGATATTGAGACTGAGGGATTTACTTCATTCACAGGAATATGAGCAGCCTCTGTTGTAGGGATCGATACCTCATTAGTACTTGGATCATAAATTTCATCAAACATAGGATCAAACAATTTCTTTAAATCATCTTCAGATGGAGGTACATATGGAGTTTCATGAGAGGAGTTTGGAACAAGAGATGAACCAATGGGACTGTTTTGAAGTGCGGGTCCTGAACTGGATTGTCCAGGAGCCATTTGACCGGTCAGCTCATCAAACGTAACGTGAATTGTTTCCATGATATTTCGGGTTCTTTTGTTGTAGATTCGGTATCCCTTTTTGTTTGGAGCATACCCTACAAATACTCCAATGTCTGCTTTAGCTCTAAGTTTGCCTAAGTCTTGTCCCTCATTAGTTGGATAACACAATGCACCAAACACACGAAGGAAAGAGAGATTAGGTTTTCTGTTGTGGACAAGTTCATATGGAGTTTTTCCATGAACAGTGTGAATCAGGGAACGATTTTGTGTGTAGCATGCAGTGGCAATAGCTTCAGCCCAGAGAAACATTGGAACCTTTGAGTAAATCAGCATTGTTCTAGCGGCTTCTACAAGAGTTCGATTTCGTCTTTCAACTACACCATTCTGTTGAGGAGTTCGTGGAACACTTCTTTGATGGCTGATTCCAACGCTTTCATAAAATTCACTGAGTTGTTTGTTGACAAACTCAGTTCCATTGTTTGTTCTTATTATTCTGACTGTTTTGTTAAGCCGAACCTGCAGCTGTTTGATGAGTTTGATGATGATATCAGGAGTTTCATCCTTTGTCCTTAAGAACTTGACCCAGGTGAATCTAGAGTAATCATCAACCACAACTAACACATATTTCTTCCCAAATAAATTCTGCACCCTCATTGGTCCACATAAATCCATATGAATCATATGAAGAACTTCTGTGACAGAGTTAGTAGGTTTGGGTTTATGGGCATACTTCTTGCTTTTTCCCAATTGACATGCTGAACAAAGATGATCCTTTTCATACTTGAGTCTAGGTAAACCTACAGCTAAGTCCTTTCTGGAGAGATCATTGATGGTACCGAAGTTCAAATGATTGAGACGACGATGCCATAACCATGACTTTGTTTTAGAGGCTTTTGACAGTAAGCAAATTGGAGAAGACTTCATCATATCTTCGATAGAGATGGTGTATAGATTTGAACCACGTGAACCTCTTAAAATTTCCTTACCATCAAGTTCTCTAATGAAGCAGGTATGTTTTCTGAAGGCTACTTCTAGATCAGAATCGCAGAATTGACCAACAGAGAACAAGTTGTGACCAAGACCTTCTACATAGTAAACCCTGGAGATAACACTTTTGCCAACAACATAGTCTCCATAACCCATAATAGCACCGAAATGATCATTCCCGAATCTAACTATCCCGATGAATTTGCTCACGAAGTTCATGAGCCGTGACCGGTCGCCAGTCATATGCTTGGAACAGCCTGAGTCCAGGTACCACAGAACGATTTGAACGATCTACAGTTGAACACAGACAAGAATGGATAACTGGATAATTGGGATCCCCATGCAAGAATGGGTTCCATTTGGTTAGTAACAATGGTTGGAACACCCACATCAGAAAAAGAAGCATTCATATCAGAAATTAAGGCACTGGAATCATTGTGAATAGATGCAGTACTAGCGTCTGTATTAGCCCTGTTCACAGTGTGCTCACTTCTTAAGGGAATAGTTCTACCAGTAGGCATCCATTTTCTAGTTGGCATTGTCTGATTATTCTTATGACCAACAGGTATCCAATAATAGCCTATCTTACTAAATGTTCTTCCTGTGGGTTTCCACTGTTTTCTAACTTTCTTTCGTTTTTGCCTTTTTGCCTTTTTAGCATGAATTTTAGCATTAACCATATTAACTGGACAATTAACATCATTAGGCAAAACATTAACACCACATTCATGATTAGAAACAGAATTTAAGCAGACATCAATACAAGGTTTGCAAATAGTATCAGAATTCGAATTAATTACAGTACGCCTATGGCTAATACTAGAATCAACACGATTCGTTTTATTCGATTCAAGCTTAAAGTTCCTAGATTGTTCTTCTATTCTTTTCCAGTGCACATTCTTAGCTTGCGAGGTCCTATCATTCCTTGTATTGTCTTGAGACTTTTACCTGCTCCCTTTAATGTCACTGATTACTCCTGTAGAGGGAATGGGAACATTAGTTGGTTTTACTATTCTTTGCATCACCTGTTTAGATGTGCTGGGATCTGAACTACATGCAGGCACACTAAGGTTCACTTTCTTAAAACTAGAAGTGCTGGGATTTGTACTCCTAGAAGGCACACTTGAGTTCTCTTTCATAGCATTGACAGATCTGGAATCTGAACTACTTAAAGGCACACTAAGGTTCACATTCAAGACATTGGGCATCGAATTAATATCATACTTGTCATTAGGCATCGAACATGGAATCAAAGGATTAACTCTCTCACCTAAGGACTTTGGGCATATTGTGATCAAGCATTCTAGGATTTCTTGAGATCGTTTGGCATATAAGCATGCATGTCCAATTGCATTATCATGAGGTTTCTCTAACTTATCCTCTTCAACAATCTCACGCAGACATTCTAGGCAATCCTTAAGGGATGAGAAGTATGTTTGAACAGCAAGTTTGTTGTTCCTGAGATGAGGAGGGACATATTTCACAGACATAGCCTATTTATTACAAGAGTGAACCTTTGATACACCATTCTCCCCATTGGTCATAGGCATTTTCCCTTTTACCTGACTCTTCAGATTCTCAATTTTCTTTTGCAATGAAGCTATTTGTTCGTTATTTTTGTTACGAGTGACCTTTATTGATTCAAATAACTCATTGAAATGACTTTTAACCTTTTCATTTTCTTCTAGAAAACTTTCGTTTTCCTTTTGTAATGCATTAACTAGGTTTTGAAGATGAAACGTTTGGGAATTCTGAGAATCTAAAGAAGGAGGTATTTGGGAGCCTGTCATATTGTTCGTTTGACCCTTTAATTGAGAGATTTGGGCTTTCAACTTTCTGATCGTGTTGCAATGAGCTTGAATCTGTTCATCACGTTTGTTAATTTGAAAAACTGCATCAAACTCTGGAGCATCTGAGGATGTCTTGATATTTGAAGTTTTGACATTTTCTTTAAGATGTTGATATTTTAGTTGTAAATTAAAATGCTCAACTTCTAGTTTAGAAAAATGTTTAACCAAATTGTCGTGATCATCCAGTTCAATTTTCTCGTTTAGTTCAGAATTAGTTTTTTCAAGCTCAATGACACGATCATGGGAGACTTTCAGGGCAACCGATATTTCATGAAATTTGGAAGCATTAATGGAACAATTTGTAGCAGTGAAAAACACATCTTGAGCAATACATT
This sequence comes from Chrysanthemum seticuspe, assembly GCA_019973895.1. Lineage (NCBI taxonomy): Eukaryota > Viridiplantae > Streptophyta > Magnoliopsida > Asterales > Asteraceae > Chrysanthemum > Chrysanthemum seticuspe. Next base: position 57,862,177 of record BPTQ01000005.1, read on the forward strand.
CAGAAATCAGGTTCTCGTTTAGTGTATGCAAGTTCTTCCTCTCAATCTCATTATATTTTAGTGCTCGCTCATAGTCACTAACTTCAACTATCATTGCATCAAATTCCTTTTCCATTCCCTTAATATCAGTTTCTATCCCCTTTTTAAGACTCTCAAAGTGATCTTTTAGAAGTTTAAAGAAAGGCATGACCTCAGTTAAATAACATTCTTTCATTTGCTCAAAACCCCTTTCTCCTTCAGTTATACCAGTGGGTGTGATCCTTTTCTTGCAAGTTTTCTCAAAATCAACAAATAGTTGAAATATAACATATTGGCTAATTAAGGTCTTGCTTTTAGTGGCAATTATTCTAGGAACAAGATGCATTGGTGTATTAGGAGGATACACAGTCGCTCTAGGCATTTTCCAAAGGGGAGGGTTTGTTTCAACAATATTTTCAGCTTTCTGCTTATCTAGATCTATTTTCCAAAAAACTTGTTCGGGAGTCAACAATGTCTGAGGCTTAAACTTGTTCAAGGAAATCCAGTTTTCCTTCTTGTAATCATGGGGTGTGATCTTTATTTTCTTCTCTTTACATTTAGGATCATCTAATTTCTTGTTCATCTTTTCCCTAGTGACTTCATCTGATTTCTTATCTTCCTCAGTGCACTCAACGCAACTAGGTTTCTGTCTAGGTTTAAGGATTTCATTGCCATCATAAAGAACCTTATGAGCATTTCTAGCCTTTTTAATAACTTCTAGATTTGGTTCCTCAATAAGGGGAATGCTATGCTTATCGCTTAAGACTCTATGCTTCGTGATCATGTGAGCAGTCTGAATGGTGTTCCCTTGTATGTACAACTTGTTTTCAAGTTTGTCTTTCAAAGTTTTCAGATTAGAAAAATCTTTCGAGAGTTTTGATTCCTTTGCATTAAATTCTTGCTTAAGCATTTTCACATTTTCTTGAAGTTCTTGTTTTTGCTTAGCAGTTTTAGAAAGCTTTTCTTGTAAGGAATTTAACTCTTGTTTTAATACTTCTTCTCGAAAATTACTTTTTCTAATGATTGTACGCACTTGGTCATCCATTTCCTGCTCACGAGAGGTCAACTCAAACTTCGCACGTTGTTCATAGATAGCAACACGTTCTTTATAGGCATTTAGTTCAGAAATTACAGAATCATCAAGGGCACATGCAGTGTATTCATCAAAAACATAGTTATTGTTGACTGCAGAAGATGCATCACTTGGTACAGCTTCACTTTCACTTTGTTTCACATTTGATCATATGGGACAACATTGATATTATCCATATTTTCAATATTTGATTCAATAGTTTCAATTAATTGTACTTTGTCATGCATCTTTTGCACATCAGCATCATCGTATAGTTTTAATACCTCTGAGATGAATTTGTCTTTGGATGGGCCAGCTTGTGGTGAAGATGAGACCTTGGGAGAAACCATTGGAGAAATGCTAGCCATAAAAATTGTGTGTGCAGTAGGTCCATCATCCACATCAGAGTCGTATGCATCACAATCAGCGACTTGAAAGGCATTCTGATGATTGTGACCTATTTCCTGAATAGGCTGCTCATCCACATCAGCATCATAGGTCTTGGCATTGCCCTCAGCAAGAAACAACAACTCCTCTTCATCCAAAGCAGCACCATTATCCTGAGCTTGTACAAGCAGCATCTTATCTCTGAAATAATCAGCATTCTGTGGACGTTTTGGAGATGTGCAGTTCCTTGCAATGTGTCCCTCACCACCACAGCTGTAGCATTTGATCGGCTTAGTTTGACCTTGATTACCATTCCTTCCTCGATTCTGATTACCAACATAACCTCTACCAGCTCCACCTCTTCCATGTTCATACTGTCTTTCCTGAACTGGTTGCACCACGATCCTCCCATCTTTAACAGTAGCTTGATTGTGTGGGTTAGATGCTGTTCTGAGGTTGTTGTTGGTTTGTGGGAGAGAATTCATGTTTTGACTAATCAGAAGAGCTAGTTGATTAATGATGTTACCCACGTGTGCATCAGCATCAGCTTGTTTGAACATAGGATCAGGAATGAGTTTGTGATTACCATTACCCATGGGTATGACTTGTGAGGCTTTGGTTGTGATTTCGATGTTTGAGTAGAAGGCAGTTGAGTCATTAGATGAGCTAGTCTCTCCCTGGTTGGTTTTGAACTGATTAAGAATCATCTTTTCAAACATGGCATGTCTCTTATTCTGAAGAAGGAAGGCATAGAGTTGCTCATAATTCGTATTCTTCAATCCTTTAGTGAGCTTCACAGAAGTAACAAACTTGTGCCATTCGGGATTCATGTTGTTCACAAATTTTGAGTTCAGCTGAATGTTAGGCATAGTCATTCTGATGTTCCTCATATCATTCACCAGCTTATGAAATCTCACATAGTACTCATAGACACTCTCATCTGGTTTCATCTTGAAGTGTTCAAATTCGTCATAGAGTTGTGATTCTCTGTCTTCCATAGTTAATTCAGAACCTGAGAGAAGCATCTTGACGTTATCCCATACTGCCTTTGCATCGGTGTTGTGATTGATCAGCTTGTAGATGTCTTTAGGAAGACCTTGAAGAACAATGTTAGAAGCCCTGATATCAGCATCGAATCTCTTTTTCTCCTTATCATTAAGCTCATCATACATCTTTGGTCTGTCCATTCCGTAAATCAGAGTTCCATCTTCAGCAGTATCAAGTACATCTCTAGTCGTCTCAACTCGATACGGTCCTTCATCAATGGATTTGAGAATGTTGACACCATTATCCTTTCCAAGACAGTACAATCTGATTCGTTGAGCCCAAGAATCATAGTCAGTTCTGTCAAGCATGGGTGGACGAGTATCTGAACCAGCTGCTTGAACATCCTCGGCAACAGTGGAGATGATAGTAGGAACGTTGGTAGACATGTTAACAGATTATACGGGATTTTATAACTCTTATGATTAAACCGGGAAATAGATTCTTTCGCGGAATTTTACTAAATCAAGAGAAAACCGTAAAAAATCACCCAAGTCGCTAGAAGATAATGCACCAAGTCGCTAATACCTAATTCGCTATACCACCAAGTCGCTAAAGTCCCAAGTCGCTAAACAAATGCAAGTCGCTAAGTAGTAACTCGTTAAGCCTCAAGTCGCTAGCAAAATTTTGGCAGCAATTCGCTAGACAAGTCGCTAAAGATTCAAGTTGCTAAAGAGCTACTCGCTACAGACCAAGTCGCTACCCGTAGTGGAGAGTCCACTATTTGTACTGTTAGTCGCTAGACCTAAGTCGCTAGCTCCAAAACTGTAACTCGCTACAAAATTGCAAAGCAAGTCGCTACTAAGAAACAACTCCGTAGGTCAAGTCGCTAGCATGAAAAACAACATAAACATCACTTTCAATCCAAAAACAACCCAACCAAGATGATTCAAGCTTACCAAATGAAAACCTAAACACTTGTGATGATTCTAAACATAAAAGTACTAACAAAATCCAAGCTTTAACACAAGAAATCAACCAAATGATGCACAAACCACTAAACTTTTTCAAACTCAAAAACCACCTAAAAACCACTAGAAATCCAAAGATGTGCAAGATATGATCTAACCATGGCTCTCTGATACCAATTGTAAGATATTAGTTTTCACATACACATCAAACCATAACAACAAGGTGGCGTATAAGTGGAATTCTAGAGAGAGAAAGTTAGAGGTTTAGGGAACTTTAGTGAGAGAAATAAAAATTCTTATTATGAGTTCCAACTCTCTACCTTGGAAGGTAGAGAGTATTTATAGTCTTACAATAAAACGCCACACAACGGGCTGTGGATCAGGCATACAGTGGGTAAAGACCCGTCCGTCCTCCACGGTGTTACTTAACTAAATACTACTTAGCTTGAAATAACTACAACTACGAGCTTTCTAACGATTACATATACTTGAGGTGACCGACTCTTTAATACCTGGAATTTCTAATTCCTAACAGAAGATGTTTGTAAATGGTGAAGATGAAGATGATATAAATAGGGGTGGTGGGTTTTTAATATATATATATATATATATATATATATATATATATATATATATATACTAGTTTTCGAAGCCCGCCCATTGACTTATAATTATTTGTTTGTTGTTTTTTGTTAATTGAATTACATTTTTTAGAATTGTCAAACAATATTATAAAACAATTGTTTCTTTGACACAACTTCACAGTCAACAACATGTTCTAAATCGCAAATTTAAAGGTGTGAAAGTAGCTATCCATAAATGATTATATCATGTTCATAATTTGTTTATCCAAACTTTACAAAAGAATATTGAGACTTACGTCGATTGGCTTTTATAATGCTCAGTTTCAAACCTTAAATCCAAAATCCCAATCATCAATGACTTGTAGTTATCAAAAAGTATATTTCTTTCTTTGTCTATGTACTCATGTCGTAGTTCTTGATGGTTGTTGGGTTCTTCTGGTAGATCTGCAGAGTTTTGTGAAAGTAGACTATATTCAGATATAGATACAATTACAACAATCAAAAAGCAATGTAAATTGTTCAAAATCTACACAAACTCCAACATATGTAGGTATGCAATCCATTTGGAATCTTTCTATACAACAACAAATGATGCTCGCCCCCGAGCTATAAATAGGTTTAAACATTTATATGTTAGTTAGGATTTAACAATGTAAGTACTGCAACCCTCGAGCAATATCCAAATAATATAAATAAATAAGAAACCATAAAAAGGCTTACAATACCTTTAGGCAATGCTTCACTTCGACAAATCAAGGGATATCAAATAAGTAATATGAATGCAATATGCCTCATAAGTGTTGGGACCTATCAAATCAAGGATATCTAATAAGTAATATGAATGCAATTTTGATAATCAAATCGAGATTATTTATGTGTTTAAACCTCATGATTATGTTAGTTAGAATATTTGGATAGTGAGTTACCAGGTTAAGATCTACAACGATGATTGCAGTTGCTATAAAGAATGCAGCAAAGACTATTACAGCGCCAAAAAAAAAGTTGCAAAGTAATGATTTTTGTCTCTTTGTAGGCAAACTGGCGGAACCTTTTCTGATCTTACATTAGTATTTGTAGCATAATAGTTGAATTAGTGAGAATGACAATCATCAATAAAGAAACTCTTAAGTCAATCAGTTGATCTTACATTAGTCTAAATAGTTTCATTACAAACTGAAAATTGATTTTTTTAACTTATAAATGGGTGGGTTTGGATTAAAATTTGGTCTCGTGTGATATAAAAAATTTAAGCTTTATCATCAATAAGAACGGAAAACCCAAACTAATAACGAATCCTACCACCGCCAGGATTTATAAACCACCAATGTCTCTCATCTTCTGGAAAAAGTTTTTCATTCTCATCATACAACGAAAATAATATAAGTTGGAATGATAACCCCTGGTCGAGCCGGAGTTCCTTTAGGTGGGACCGCATTCATCTTTCTTATAATGTTACGGTTATACACAGCTTCGTTTTCTCTATTTATAGCATGTTGGGTCAGGTCACCATATGTAGCCAACGCGTGATTGAAATAGCAATCTTGGCATCAGGGTATCCATATTTAGCCATATCAAAAAACACTGAGTCAATCATCTAGTAAATGCATGTAGGTTAGCCTAGTACCATTTAACCTTCTTCAAGCAGAGCATAATCAAGGTTTACGCTTAATGGTTTTTCGTCCCATGAAAAATATGGGTAAACGTCGACGAAGAAAGCGAACTTGTACCCGTTATGAAGTCTAATAATGTTACAATAAGTGGCTTTATATCAATCCAAACTCCTATATAACTCTACTTTCACATAATACCTGAATCAAACCCAAGTAAAGCAACCTTATTTGGATTGATAAACTTTTTTATTGACTTGTGAGCTTATTGCTTACTTAAGTCCATAAACTAATTTAAAAAAAAATACCAGAAGCCACTAATATTAACTGTAAAGCTTGTGTAACGGGTTAAAAAGACCACTTTTTACAGGGAACCAAATATGAGTCCGGTTGACTCTCAGCACTTATTATCCGTTTTTTTTTTAGTTGCACAGGCATATGATGTATCACATATTTTGATACCGGCTGAAACTGGTCAGATTCGGTATATTTTCGATCAAAGCGTTTGAGGAATAGTAACACATCTTGATTATAAAAATATATCCAATTTTGACCAGTAACATAACACACATTGACACATAAATAGTTTGCTTCGTTGACCCCTTTTTTTCCTTTCCTGCTACTTCTGATATCCAAGCAGATAGTGTTAATCGCTTTCGAGACCGAGCCACAACCATAACTTCTTTTTGTTGGTTAGCTGCAGAATCCTTAATATTACAGACACGAGATCTCATACACTTTCTGGAGTATCGATGTCCATGGAGATGTGACCAAATTCATGAGACCTCTCTTTAACCCCTGAAATAAAAATTAGTATAAATACCAATAACTTGTGAACCATGAACGTATGAACATCTATAAGATCTATATATTATTGTATGATTAACAAATTACATAGTAAGAAATGAATGACTTGAAGATAACTAATATTGATCAAAATTGTACTCCCTCCGTCCCATATTAAATGTCCAAGTTTGAATTTTTAAGTCTTTCTTTTACAACTTTGACCTTAAATATTTTTGCTTGTGTTATATAACATTAGAAAAAAATAATACGTAGTGAAAGTTCATTTAAAACTCAATCTATTCATATATTTTGCATCAAATATTATATAACACAACCAAAAATATTTATGGTCAAAGTTAAGAAAGAAAGACTTTGAAAATTCAAACAGGACATTTAATATGGGACGGAGGGAGTAACAGAAATCTACTTCCAACATGACATGCGTTGTAACGTATAGGGCAAGGAAAATATAAATTAAAGTCAATGGAAGAAATTTGTGTTGAAACTAAAAACTTTGATTTTATAAATGCTTATAGGGACCCTTATTTTCATTTTTATGATTTTGTTCTGACCTGAAGGTTTTAGCAGATGACTAAGTGCTTCATGGTTCCCATTTTTTACTTGGCTTCTTTATCCCTATATGATTTTGAGGTCCTTCGAATTGGTGGCTTCATACCGATTTCTCTTTTTTGTTTATGTTTATGTAAACAAAATATGGTTAAAAAATCACATTTGTTAAGTCTTAACCTCATGCAATTTTCTATTTTCGAATAGTTATTGTTTTTTTATAAATAAAGCACATAAGAATAATGGTGAATTGCAAAAAGACATGATTATACTATAAAGATTATATTGGTTACATAAAGAACTTCACATATGAAGCACTCTACCTCATGAACTACTGATTCTTGGACTCTGATGCATGCTTCAGGGATTCCCGACACACGTTATTAACCGGGATTATTGACATTGGCATCAGTATAAACTTTTTTCCCACCTCAGAAGCTAAGATATATCATACACGTTTTTTTGTATCTACACAACTTGACACAAATAGCATAACTCACCTTATTATAACATGGGCATGTGATATTCTTTGTATATGCATTCTCTTGTAATGTCGTTTCAATTGTCCCTTTAACAATCTGTTCAGAGCCATCAATGCAGTTTGAATATATGCCAACTCTAGCTAAAGCTTCATAAGGTGTTATGTTAGCATAAGTCAGAACGTGAATTATATGTCATTTTATCATGACCATTTGCTCATTTGACATATCATGAAAAAATAATGCAAAGAACCTCTTTCTATATTTTTTAAGTTTTAATCTAAGCATAATAACCCATATTAGTGACATATTTTAGTGTTAACTTAGATAGCTGTAAAAACGAAGCATTAAGAACCCAAAACAATAGCGTTAGGATGTTATGCAAAGTCAAAAAAGTCTAATACTCTATCAATGCATTGAATTTAATTCTGTTAAAAATAAAATCAACTCACATTGACACATTTTAGTTTTACCCATTGGATAAATTATCAATAAAGTTCAGCTCAAATTACCCATTTTCACATAAACGGGTTGCAATTGATACCTATTCATCCTGTGCTCCCAAATCCATATCCAAATACACGTTCATAACGCAATATGCCACTGCTTTTGTACTGGACATTATCCAAGAACTACCGAAATCCCCTATTTACATCGTCCTCTGACTTCACCACCTTCTGCCATATCCAGAAGATATGCAATAAAGACCATCATGAGTGCCGTAGAAAATATCAAGTTAAATCAAGTACCAAGAAACCTTTTGACATTTAATAAATTTTTTTAGCTAATACAACTATATACTTGGCTACTGAAGCGAATCATTTTGAAATAAGTGTGCTCTATTAGGTTCTTAAAGTAGTAATAAGCATGTTCTAACCTATTGAAATATGCATTCTTAATTGAATACTTACTTAACCATTAAGTCCAGCATGTGAGTCGCATGACATTATCCAGTTCATTTACAACATATTCACTTCTTTGTTTCTTTCAAAAATAATCCTTTTTTCTAATATACAGTCGAGGAGAGAACTTCAACTCATTTACTTACGAACGGCTCAATCCGGGTGACGTTTTATCTATATCATGTGAAATGAATAATCAGCTAAAACGGTCAACAGGATCAAACTACGTCAAACTTCTGAATTTTCTATTATAAAAGTGGATAAAAGTGTTTATTGGTTGGACTATCCTGACCACTTAACCTGTATTACATCATTACCTCACCCAAACCCATGTGAACCGACGTATATAAAAGGAGATTCGTGTGAAAAGTGCAGCACTTATGGAACTGATTCTTGGACGTCATAATCAGAAGCATATTTTTGTTTAAACTAACATTGGAAACTGATCAAAAGCAATGGCTGATATTCGGTACCTCCCTTCTTATTAGTCAAGTGGCAGCCCCAAATGACAGCATTGTTACACTTCTTTTTAAGCCTCTGCATGAATGCACCGTTACACCATAAGGATATAAGAAAAAGCATTGAAAGAGAGGTCTACACGATTAACATATCATATTTCAGATTATCAAACCACAGATAAGTTTCGAGTTTGATTCACATCTGATATGTAATTATATCTGGTTTGCCCCATGGTTATTTCGTACTACCAAAGCTCTAATACCATAACTCAAACTATGAGTAAACCGTAGAGATAACTCTTATTCACAATAGGAAGCATAATGGTATATAGTAATTTAAAATTATAATAATCGCATTAACGATTATCAATTATATCAAGTTTGAAATCTTGTTTGCATATGGAAACCACAGTCATTAGTTTCTTGTGGAGTAAAAAAATTAATAATCTATTGGTAGTTACTACTAATCAACCTTAGAATTTGAAATCGGTCTGGGCTGTTTGGACAGATTCGGTCTAAGGGGATGTTTGGACAGATTATGTTTAAAGGGCTGTTTGGACACATGTAAATCAATATAGAGGTAGCTGAATTTGTAGCTTTAACAATAACTACCTGTTCTAGTTGCAGTTTTGATTTGCTATTCGGAGCTTGGTCTGCTGTTCCACGCGTGGATACCACTTTATCTTGAACATTTGTGTAGAGTTTCCAGGGTGAAGCTGCTTCAAATAAAAGTATTAGTTTCATTTGAATAACATACTTGAATTGGAATCAAAAATAGAAAAGCAAAGTCAAATATAACTAAAACTGGTGTCAAACCTTAAAATCAGCAAATGCAACAGGCATTGCACCTCTATTACGCACCCTGAGTGAGTTAAATCCCGAGTATCTGTATTTAAAAGTAAAAAAGAAGTCATCACCATTGACTGCAAAAGTTTCAGTAATATCACATCCGGATTAACCAATTACAGCCTATTTCAACTGTACTGAATATTATTCCTTTCTACCCAAACCCATTTTAACCTGTTAACTAATTGGGTGAAATCGACCCATTTACTTGTAACGGGATTTATTTAAAATATGACTTATATCAAACATGATTTAACGGTCCACTAAAAAAAATTTCAAACGGGTAGCTGCTCATACATTTTAACCAAGAGCACCATCATTCCTTTCTAATAACTGGATGGCCACCGCGCTCACTCACACCACCATGGTTTTTAATACTATTAAGGTGAAGTGTTAATGTAAAAGGATTTATCTGACATACAACTTTAGGTTATAAATTATTGACCAAACACCCCCTCTTCTGAAAAACACTGAATACACTAAAACTCAAATACAGTGGATTGCAAAGAGATTAGCATGTGTGATTATCGCATCTCTATCCAGACATTTTCAAATATACATCACCAACATCTCTAACCAATATTGATAATTATTTTGAAAGAACAGGGATAGGTGTGTTGCACCAGTATCCTTGACCAATATCTAGTTTATTAGATGGTTCAAAGTTTCCTTCTTTCGGCTACAACTAAAAGCTGGGTAGAACTGTCAAAGGCTTTTGAAAAGAATCATTAATGAATAACTGCCTTTAGTGGGAGAGACATTATCACTCACTCTAATCCTAGTAACCCCTTGTATATTTTCATGAAAAGTATTCTATAATTCCTTTATACCTTTTAAGCACATGGACCTAAGTTTAGTGATGGAGAAAGCTTGTTAATATTATACAACTTTAGTTGAGCCGTTCACATGAATGGGTCAAAATGGGTACCTTTAGCTATGATGCTCTCCTATTATGAACCCTTTATACTCTAAGGCTTTACATGATACATCAGATAGTGCAACCATGCCTTAAATTGATCAAGTCTTAGATGCCCTCCTATTTAGTACTATTTGTCTTAAGCTATTTAACACACTTATGATGTGGCCTGGATAAATTTGACAAATGGGAGTTCTAAGATATTAGATCCAACACTCTTTTGTGTAAACGTGTGATGTTTTCCTACTGACCTCACAGCGGCACACAACTTTAAAATTACACTTCCATTGTTCTATAAACAATAGCTTACTGCTACTGATATGTTTCCAGTAGAGAGGCACACAAGCAAAACTGATAGATTTCTCTTGAGCAGCGTTGTTTGTTTAATTTTTATTCTTATTCTGCATAAATTTAGTTTGCAATGGAGTAAATTACAAAAAGAAAATGATAGATATAAGATTGGTCCGAGCACATTAAATATAGAATTTCTTACTGATCTGAGCACATTACTCAGTTTCTTTTGTAGTACGGTGTTGTTCTTTTCAACTTCATTATCATTTGGTTGCGCCTTCCCGTATGAGGACTCATAATCTAGACCGGCTATTGCCTGCAAAAAAATTAAAAAAATAGTAAGAAAGGTTTGCTGGTTCAGAATTTGTAGTTGAATACTTGAATTCATAGTAAATAATATCTCGTGTATTCAAAAGCACAACCAATATAAGTATGGCCTCACATCAGTAAATATAACATGATTTAAATCATTTATCATTAAAAATAAAAATAATAAACATGATATTTCATGTTGCGCTTTAGTTACATACCCGACGATCATATTCCTCTGCAAAGTATTCCGTGTTCACATCACTCTTTGGAATTGCGTCATTTGAGTTGATGATGAGTGCAATATCACGAGCCTGAATTGGTGACTAAAGTCAAGATCAAGAATGCAGACTTGACAAGCTTTTTTCAACTTACTGCAAGTTTGGCAAATCTCACTTTTATAGTATCTAGCATCTCGGCCAGGTCTCCACCTGAAGATTGTGATGGGCCTAGTTCAGATCTTGCACCGATCAGAATTTGCTTTTGTCTCCACATAAGTTAAAGCTGTTTAGAAGCTTGTCTTGAAACCAAAATACACTCATCATGAATATAAGTACTCGATCAGTTTTTGACTCCCAAGTGAAGGCCTAAGAGAGTCATTTCTCCTCTCGGGCATCTCAGCTTTCAAGCAATGCCACTCCTTTTCATCTTGGTTGTTGCCGCACAAATCCTCTTGATTGGATTAACTTCCAGTGGATTGTTCTTGCTCTGTTACAATTAATCATAACCAACATTAGTTACATATAATGCATCTAAGTTTATCTTTTAAGGTTGAAAAATTAAAATTAACTCACCTTTAGTGGTCACCGCAGCAAGATGTACCTTTCACTAAGAAGCATCTCCTAGGCAAACAATACCATAGTAATCATAGATACAATAGCAAGTGGTGACTGCACAAAAGTGGTTTGTGACAGGTACCGGTGCCATCATCGTTCGGCGATTCACTGCTACTACAACCCTGATTTACAGGTACTCAACTGTTGAGACGCCACATGTGTTACCCGGGTCGGGAGGCCGTAGTCTTTTGTAGGTGTTTGTTAATATTTGTAACAATACGCCTAAAGCAATTGAAATGACTGTAACTTTCAATTTGTAAAATGACTTCAAAAATCAAAAAAAAAAAAAAAAAAAAAAAAAAAAACATGAAGTACCTCCGGGTTTCTTGGCAATGCATAAGTCAGGACTGAATTGAGTGTTCCCTGCACGATCCTCAAAAAGTCCCCATATATATAACCTAAATCAGCCCATATTATGTCCTCGAGCATGAGCAAAGGTAAAAAGGCAATGCCAAATATCCATAAGTTTCCGACACTAAAGATGAATACCCAATCTAGAAAAAGGGACAAACTTCTACCTTTATGAGGCTAAGGAGCATAGCCGAGAGAGCAATGAACATGTGGCTTAACTTTTCTTTACTCCTTCTCTGAGATAAAAAAAAATTTAATCAAGAAAAAAAGTCAACTTGCGACCTCTAAGCTATACAGTGACGTAGATAAAAGATGTTGATTTTGGTTTACTATTTGGTATTCTGGAATTCGTATGATTAATTAAGCTATACAGTGACGTAGATTAACCTTACTTTGTAGATCCTGCAACTCAGAAATTGCAACTCGGTCTTCAATTACAGAATCCTGAAAATAGAAGTTATGAAAATTCATCATTAATATAGTGCTCACTGTACTATAAGTTGGATACCAAATACCGAATTCTTACCAGCATGAAAGGGTCTAAAATACCCTTTAAATACTTCAAATGAGGCCAAATAAAATTGTTCCACCCGAATCAATTACGTTGGTATAATAGCTGCTATGTTCCATACTTTCTTTAGCGCCATTGACTTTAAAATTGCAGCTCCACACAAACCTATAAATCACAAATTTTAAATGCATAAGCCAGAGTAGAATCTCTCCATTTAGGTGCTTAAATTTACATGTAGCCTTTCAGCAAGTCACACTTTTATATGCAAATTTTACACAATCACATTATTTAAAATATCAACCGTAAGCTAACACACACACCCCCTTAAAGACGAATCAGCTTACATGTGCTTAAATTTACATGTAGCCTTTGTACCCAAACGATGTCAGATTTGCCTCTTTGAGTGTCAATTCACTGATCAATTTCACCATGATCACAGTTATTCCTCGAGGCGTCTTCCTAAAGCCTTCTTCCTGTTGCAACGTCAGGTATTTTCGTAAAAAAATAGATCAAGACATACCATAATATTTACTCATAAATAGGTGAAAGCAGATCCTCGTTATCATCAGTCATCATCGTCATCATCAGTAGGTCGGAACAGAGTTGTCAAAATCGCGCCTAAGGCGCGCCTAGGCGCTAAGGCGCACGAGGCTCTATCCTTTGGGCTTTTTTTAGATCGAGGCTCACAACATGCATGAATCCCACAAAAAGCGCGCTCCTTGGGGCTTTTTGCGCCTTTGCGCCTTGGGGATTTTGTGCGCCTCGGACATGTTACTGGTTTTTGGGAATTTTTTCTAAATATTAGGATAAGAAACATGGGCCTTATAAGTTCTATACATGGACCTTTTAAGTCATAGGTTGAGTATTTGTCTGATTTGTAAATTTGAACTGATTTTATGTTTATTTATTGATTGAAATTTTCTTTAAGAAGTTATGTTGTTTTATTAAGTATTTTTTATGACATATTATCATGAAACTATGACATTATGCCTTGAATATTAATGCATTGCTTGCCTGATATTTTGGGTTAAATTGTGAGCTTTGTTAGATGTAATTCTGCAAGTGTAGGACACGAGCATATATAGTCTAATATAGATTTTAATCTCTATATATGTCATCGAGCCAAAGAGTTGATCCATTTGAGAAGTGACAACTGATCTATTTTAATATTTATAATGACAATATGTGTCATGTATTAAGTATTTTTATGTTATTTTGTGTTATTTAAGCTACATATATGGTCACATATGTGATAAAAAATTTAATTTATTTAGTGCGCCTCGTATTCATGAATCTCGCACCTTGGAATGCGCCTCGCCTCGAGGCTCTATGCCCCCCTTTGCACCTTAGTGCGCCTTGGGCCTTTCAGAACTATGGGTCGGAATGACTTTGCCTGAATGAAAGTTTGAAACAGACATAAATTTCATCTTAGTATGATGTAGATTGATCACAATATTGTCAGTTTGTTTTCTTTTAAATACATAAACATGAGACACTTAACAAACCCGTGCAGCCAATGTCTGAATCCTCAGGCTATCAGCTTCATCGCCATTCGCTGCATCATCTTCCATGTCATTTTCAGATCCATAATCTTCACCATCATTTGTTTCCAGACCATCATCCATGCCATCATCATCTTCAGGCATCGAACTTGTATACATACATTGTTAAACGTACCACGCCATTTTGGAATGCAGAAGCAATGTCTAGCTGAACCCATAATGCTTTCAAAAGCAGAAAGCTGACAAAGATAAATAACATGTACAATGGATTCCTGAATAAAGAAATGTACAAATGAATAGGATTTACTAACACGTAATTAAGAATACAAAGTAAAAGACACTGACACGAACCTCAAGAGAGTCATGATTTCATTGAATCCAAGCACAAGCAAGGCAGCAATAGCCCATGGAGGCGGTAGCCAGTTGCTATTTTGCTTGTTAGCTTTCTGAAAAACATTAAAAAAAGCATAGAAGGTAATATAATGAGGATAACAGATGTATGGAGATTCGTTATCCTTATGTAATGAGGTACAGATATGATTGAAATAACACCCGAGCGGAAGTAGCTTGACTAACAGCATAAACGGTCTCCTTCTGAAATTGGTTCCACAAAGATTTACACTGAACAGGAGTTATCAACGTCTTTGATGCTGGAATCTGGATGTAAACATATATTTAATCATAGTTTGTCAGATTCAATCAGAGAGCTTCTTAATGTTTGGTAACGATAGAAATAGAACACTTTGATCCATTTATTAATAAATGGTTTAATTCGGATTATTTTATTCTCTAAAGGGTCAAATGAGTAAGAAAAATAAATACTACAGATTTAAGTCAGCCAAAGTGCAACTTGTAATGCATGCAACTTCTTACATAATTTTGTAGAAGAGCTTAGTTTATTACTTTATGAATGTAGTTTTTCAAGGCAACAAACTTTAAAGCTAGTCGAAACGGAGATTTATCTCTTTACAACAGATAAGTATTACCTTCAATCGTTTTTGTGACTCTAAATGCAAAGTGAGATCTTCCACTTGTTTTTCAATAGTATTCTTAGCTTGTTGGAGTACAGTTGTTTCCCTTGCAGCCTGTATATGTTGAAAATTATAAACAATTAATAATATGAATATTGTTAGCAGAGGTCCGCACAATGGTCATGCAATATCTATGCATATCAACATTTAAGTACATAAACAGTACTCGAGTTACATGAGAGACTCTTAATAATAATTGCAATTAGCAAAACCTTACATCATGAAAAGCAAGATAAATGAATGCAAATAACAAACATTAGCAGAATCTGCATAAAAAAACAAAACATTATTAGTTAATTGTGTAAACTTGAACATATTAGGGTTTTGAGAAAAAAAAATAGAGAGAGTCGGAGTAAAAATTAGAAGATGCTATATATAACCTGAGTCGGAAGATGCTGCTATGAACATAACCTGGGTCGGAGTAAAAGGCCTCTTTTCACCAATATACTGCGCATGGATCAACGAAAAACCATCAAAAATTATGAACATAATAAAGCATTAAAGAAGCAAAATAAAAATTATAATCATTAAGGAAGATGGTTTAGGAAAAATTAGGGTTTTGTGATGAATAAAAATAAAATGCCGAGAATGATATTAGGGTTAATAAAATACAGCATATTAATTTAAGATATTGTAAAGCTATTAATAACTAAGGATAGATACTATAATTTAATTAGTACCTTTATCAATAATAGGATGCAAAATAAATACCAAGAATTGTGTTGGTGCAGTGGTAAAGATGTATGCCAGTTTTACTTACAACCCATGTTCGAATCCAACACCATGCTTTTTTGAGAAATATAAATCCGAATTTTATGAGAATAAATTACATCATGTATTAAATATAAATCCGAATTTTTTTAAACAAATTTCGAAAATTAATATAAAAAAAAACCGAAAATTAAATAATAGCTAATTAAATTAAAATAAAATTATAGGCATTTATAGATTATAATATGCAACATAATAATCAAAATAACTTGTTGCCTAAGTGGTAAACACATAAGTTATTTATCAAAACAACCAAGGTTCAATCCTTGCAAAGAACCTTTTTTATACACAATTTTAAAAAATGTTAAAAAAAAATCCGAAAATTACAATAAAAAAAAAATAATTCCGAAAATTAACAATTAATTGCTTTTGGACAACAAATGCTTATGTGGCATTAAATTTGATTATGTGGCATTGAGGTGTCATTGAGATGGCATTGAGGTGACATTAATGTCAAATGCCTCATGTTATATATAATATAGAGATATATACGTTTTAATATATATCCGTTTAATAACGGATATATATCCGTTTAATATACTTTGTGTCAGTGTTTTTTCTCGTCGTCACCACGATGAGGTCAACGACGACGAAGAATGACGAGGGACCCCGGTGTCACGGCGAGACACGGCGGCATGCTAGGGTTAACGGCGAACTTGGACAACGAGAGGACACCGTGTGCTCTAACTTGCACTTGGTTAGTGACCAAAATCTGTGTATAATCTGTAATTCCGTATAGTTCAATCAGAACATTAAATGTCATCTAGGTGTGATGATGATGTTCATGGAAGTGTGAACCACCACTCCGGTTTTGGAGTCAGCCGACATGTGCGCGCAGTAGTACATTCACAACCTTTTTTTTACGCATAACGCAAAAAGGATCATGCAGAATAGAAACCCTTTTTAGTGAATAGCAGGATTACATGTAATGTACGTGTGTGGTTGTTTAAAATATTCTTTAGAAAATGTCAAAATACCAATAAATGGCCTTATTCATAGGTGTTGTAGCTGTAGGCATCATACTATTAGAAAAAATGTCATTAGTAATAATTTTTTCAGCAACAATAGAAAAATCGTTGTTAAATTATGCATTTAACATCTAATTTTAGCAACAAAATTGTTAACAAGGTTGCAATTTTTTTAGCAACAAAAAAAATTAGTTGTTACGTCTACAAAAGATCATAAATATTTGTTGCTAATTTAGCAACCACTAAGCAATGTTGTTGCATTCTCAAATTAGCACCGGCCGAATTAGCATCAATTGATGCTAGTTGCTGATTCGACCGGTGCTAATTTTAGAATGTAACGAAATTGCTTAGTCGTTGCTAAATTAACAACAAATATTTATGGTCATTTGTTAAAAATACCAACTAATTTTTTTGTTGTTAAAAAAATAGAAACTTTATTAACAATTTTTGTTGCTAAAATTAGATGCTAAAGATAATTTAGCAATGATTTCTTTGTTGTTGTTAAAATAATTGTTGCTAATGGCATTTTTTCTAATAGTGTTGTAAGTTTAATATGTAATGCAGTTAAGAATAAACTTTAGAAGAGATCTGAAACGGTTGATGTCTATGATTGATGATACATTTGAGAAACTATTAGCAACAGAGAAGTTCATCCGTTTAGAGCAGGGGGTACGGTGAGCTGTTGGCTCGTGCCAAACCCTTTGGCGCGACGCCAAGCTTGGCGCACCGATACCCCTGTCGCGCCAAAGTCCCTCGCGCCAAACTTAACAGCCAGACTTTTTTTTTTTTTTTTTTTTTTTTTTTGAAAAACTAGCCGTTGGTGGTGGCAAATATAGCCGTTTTTTTTGAATTTGTACCCAAATTTTTCTATAAAAACCTCCTTATTCTTCCATATTTTCACACACTCTTCAAACCTAATTCACACCTCAAAAAACACTCATTTTTCTTTCATTATGGATCCAAACCATCCCCTCGGCGAAAGCACTTTAGACAATTATGAAGATTTTTTTAAAGACGACCGAGAGAGATATATTCGTTCGTATCAAGAGTATGAACAATATATGAATTTGTGTAATCAAGAAGCCGGTGGATCAAGATCGAGTCCTAAAAGGAGGGCATATATACCACGTCAACGAGAAACGGCGGCGGAACGTCTAATCGACGACTATTTCGGCGACGCAGAGATTGGTCCTAAATATCCAGAAGAGAATTTTCGACGAAGGTATCGTATGAGCTCTACACTTTTTAAAAAAATAGTTAATGCTATTCTAAGTTATGATGCCCAGCCCCTTCCCAAATACTTTCAATTTTTTAGAGATGGTTATGATGCTACCGGTCGTAAAAGTATTGATCCTATTTTGAAGTTCACATCTGCTATACGGCAATTAGCGTACGGCACTGCGCCTGATGCGTTTGATGAGTACTTGCAAATTGCCGAACGAACTCAACGACAATGTTTAATCGACTTTACAAAATGCATACATGTTTTATACGTTGAGAAGTATTTAAGGAAGCCCACTTTAGCTGATATTGAAATGTTATATGCATTGCATACACAAAAACATGGACTCCCGGGAATGCTCGGGAGTATTGATTGTATGCATTGGGATTGGAAAAATTGCCCAAAAGCCTTAGCCCCTCAATTCAAAAGGCGTGGCCATAAATACCCAACTATTATGTTAGAAGCGGTTGCGGATCAACGGTTATGGATATGGCATGCTTATTTTGGGGTTCCTGGTGCAAATAATGATCTAAATGTTTTATATGGTTCTCCGTTATTTGATGATGAACTTGCCGGTACAGCTCCGGAATGCCCGTTTGAAGTAAATGGGCATGTGTACAACAAAGGTTACTATCTAGCCGATGGCATTTATCCAACATGGTCCGTGTTTGTGAAAACGTTTTTTGTTGCAAGGTCTGAAAAAACGTTGAGGTTTAAAATAATTCAGGAAAGTTCTAGAAAGGATATCGAAAGAGCTTTCGGAGTCCTACAAGGTCGTTGGGGAATTATACGACAACCCGCACGTGCTTTCGAAATCAACGCTTTGACAAGGATCATGAATTGCTGTGTAATGTTGCATAACATGATATTGGAAGACGAAAATTACGTAGTGAATTTAAGAGATGTGTTCGTTGATCCAACGCCAGACATTGCACGGGAATGGACCGAAAGATGTGATTTACATGTTCGAAAACACAAAGAACTCAGAGATAGCAAAATACACAACGATCTTCGAGATGACCTTGTGGAACATGTTTGGAGAAATTATAACTAGTTTGTAATTTTTATCTTTTTAAGTTTTTATGTTTTTTTTTATTGTAATGTTTTTTTTAATGAATAAAGTAATTTTAGAATATATTCTTTTTACATTTAAAAAAAAAAAAAAAAAAAAAATGAGTTTGGTACCAGAAATTCTGGTGGCAACGGATACCCCAGAAATGTGGTGCCAAACATTTTCTGGTGCCAAACTCAAAAACTGCTGACGTGACAGTTTGGCACGAGAACGATACGAGAGTTTGGCATCACTATACCCAGTGCTCTTAGAGTGAAAAAAAGGGACACTTCTAACATCATGGCCAGCAACAATTATAGAAGATAGGCAGAATGTGCACATTGATTGAACTACTAACATCATCTAGAAAGCCTAGAAGTGGCTAGCTGTGAAACATTGCACCTAAACTGAGAAGCAAATACGTACACGTGCAACTAATAAATTAAATAAATATCTTGAAAAAGCATGTAACCCATCATGAAATGTGACGAATTGGTAACTTTGGTACAAATTCAAAAGTTATAATGATATGATGGTAAGAGGATATTCCTAAGTCCGTTACCCAGATGTGAAAATTTGAAAAATTACGTCATCTATCTTTTGACTTAGCCTATGTTTTACTTAGATTTGTGTTGTTTGGTATTGTTTATTAAAGCTGGTATCTTTGTTATTGGATTTTGAACAAAGATTTTCATATGGGACATGGATTTGATAAAGTGTGCTCTTATGATTAATTATAGTAGTTTGTTTTAAAATTGTGTTTGAATTTTTTTAAAAATAAAAATGCAAAATGGATCGGAGGTGAAAGATGAAAACGAAAAAAGGACAAAAGTGAAAAGATGCAATTGCCCTCGTGTGCAAATCACATATGTCAAAGTTAAAAAGGAAAGATTAAAGCGTTAGTTTTTTTTTTTTACCAATAGCGTGCAAAATCCAAACGTTAAGGAGGTATGTAGTAATTTTCTCTATAGTTATATATATATATATACTAAAACACATTGGGGCATGAACAGTAACATGTGCATGAACAGTACATGCGCATGAACAGTGCGCAAAAAAAAAAAACAAAAAAACTTTAGCAAATTCATTCCCGTGAATAAAATGATCGAGGGCAACGCACTTCCGTCGCAACGCGCGGGTTAACCCGCTAGTAAGAACTAAACATAAAATTTGCATATACCACAAGGACTAATGATGTAACTTGCACTAGTTTTATGATCATAAATAAACTTTAAGATCTAGAATTCAACCAATTAATAAATGCCAATGTAGTGGACGATTTTAGGATAAGATCATACTGGATATCATTATTAACTCTTCTCCAAGATTTCCCTACTATCTAAATGCAGGTAAAATAATTCAGGAAACAATATTATTCTTTTCCCTTTAGGATTGAAAAGTTTGTTTCAAAATTATCCAAAGCATCTTACATCATATTTGCTCAAAGAACAAACAAAAAAACGACACTTTCTGTAACAAAAGAGGCGGCAACCAACCGAAAACCCATTCGAATTCCAGATCGGATCTGATTTGGATGATAATGTTTGAAGTAAAATGTGTGTCATTGGGTGGTTCTTAAGATCAAATGGAGGATCTTGAATGCGGTTATTTATGGACTCAAAGTTTTTCAGACTATGATAGAGATTAATTATTTTCTTTTTTTATTGAAGATGAAGATATTTTTTAAGGTAATATGCATACCACAATAAGAATGTGCAAATCACAAAATCATATTTGTAATGGACATTTTACAAGACCATATATGCATGTTTTCAGTGTGTACCATTGCTTATTGTGATGCGGATATCAGTTCAACCCTCCTTATATTGTCACATCAAGAGGTTTTTGTCAAACCGTATAACCCACGATGCACATCGTATAAGCTGATGATGCATCCAATGATTGGATACCAGATAACTCACCCATTTTTTAAGATCAGGGTACACGAGAGATAGTGACAAAAAGATTCTTAATATTGATTGACCAGAATAGGGATGGAAATGAGCCGAGCCGCTCGTGAAAAGCTCGGGATCAGATCGGTAAAATGCTCAAACAAGCCGAGCCTAAACGAGCTCGAGCTTAAGTTGCAGCTCGTTTATTAATCGAGCTCGAGCCCGAGCTTTACATACAAAGCTCGTTTGGGCTCGCGAGCCTAAACGACATTATGATATTTTAAATATTAAACATATATACGAGCCGAGATCGAGCTTATTAACGAGCTCAAAAAAGATATATATTACGACCGAGCTCGAGCTCGAGCCTGGCTTGAACTTTTCTTTTTCAAATCATATAAACAAGCCGAGCTCGAGCCGAGCTCTAGTTTAAAATTTAAGGCTCGAACTCGAGCTTGGCTTGAACTTTTATTTTTCAAATCATATAAACAAGTCGAGCTCGATCCGAGCCCGAGCCTATATAACATACCGAGCCGAGCTCTAGTTTAAAATTTAAGGCTCGAAACAAGCCGAGCTCGAGCTCAAGCTTTTTAAAACTTAAACGAGCCGAGCTCGTGCTCTCTGGCAGGCTCGGGCTCGGCTCGGCTCGTTTCCACCCCTACCTAAGAGCATTAGGTATCATCACTTCTTTTCACCTTAAAAAAAAAAAAAAAAAAAAAAAAAAAAAAAAATCTTTTATCATAACTCAACCTTACTCAACCATAAAACCACATTTTGGGCTATTTTTTTTCTTTTCTAAAAAAAAAAAAAAAAAAAAAAAAAAAAAAAAAAAAGTTACAAAACTAAAATTTACAATAACTAGCAATTTTTTACTTTTGAAAAAAAAAAAAAAAAAAAAAAAAAAAAAACAACAAGGACTAAAATTGTAAAACACCAAAACTGGTTCTCTTCGACCTTTAAAAAGCTGCAACTTTTAGACACACATAACACACACGTTATATAAACACACACCAACCATTGAGATAAGAAATATTAATATAAAATATTCATTTGTGGCCTTTGTATGTCCCATTGTCTGGTAGCTTCTACAATCAATTATTATGGAGTGTTATTAGTTTGATTTATTTATAGAAAAACATGATTCTCGTTTTGGACTGTGAGGGGGTGAACAACATAATGTTAGAGACCACGGGTGCGAAACCTTAAATTTAAAGACTATATTCGCAATTTGTATATACTTAAGAACCAACAGTGTAATATACTCTTTAACTAGTAATAATGCAATATCAAGTATCAACATTAAGGGGGTTGATTTGCAAACCAAATTTTTTTATTCTTTCATCACATCTTGTGCATTACAGTGTTGTACAATATGATATACAGTCTATACAAAATGGTATTTTTATCAAAAAATTTGATGTGCAAATCAATCCCCCAACATTAGCATCAGCATCAACAACGACCACACAATCAATCAAGTATCAACAATCAACATCAACAACGACTACACAATCAACTAATCAATTAATGCAATTATTATAGCCGACCCATACTTTTTTTTCTTTTTTTTTCAAAAAACCGAATTTATATTGGTAATATAGACTTCAATAATGTTGAAGTACAATTACAAAACACTTGACTAGAGATCTTTACTCAACTACAATACAAACTACATTTTATATTAATATTTTTTATCTCAATAGTTCGTATGGGTCGGCTATATACTATATAGCCGACCCATACGAACTATTGAGATAAGAAATATTAATATAAAATATTCATTTGTGGCCTTTGTACGTCCCATTGTCTGGTAGCTTCTACGATCAATTATTACGGAGTGTTATTAGTTTGATTTATTTATAGAAAGGCATGATTCTCGCTAGGGGTGGAAACGAGCCGAGCCGCTCGTAAAAAGCTCGAGATCGGATCGGTAAAAAGCTCGAACGAGCCGAGCCTAAACGAGCTCGAGCCCGAGCTCGAGCCTATATTAGAGCTCATTTAATAATCGAGCCCGAGCCCGAGCTCTATATACAAAGCTCGAATAGGCTCACGAGCCCTAAACGAGCTTTACTAATATTATTATTTTTTATATATATGAACTAAAGCTAGCGTGTACTGCACTTCCATAAATTAATTCATGAGGCGCGTCACCCTCTGACCCTTCCCCACTTGCAGCTCCACTGTCTTCTCCAACACCACTCATTTGCTGCCAAATAAAAGATTACACATTCTTCAAAGAAAATAATAATAAAGGATTACACCACCTTTTCTTTCTTGTTATCTTCAAACCTTCGAAAAGATAATTTTGACTTCCTTTTTTTCAAATGAAATACGGCTTCAAGATCTTTCTTAAAGGTTTTGGGTAAGGTTAATGTGTTTTTTCGTTAACCGAAGGAAGTAAAGGATGAAACAAGTTTTTGTTTTGTTCTTTCTTTGAAAATTTTCAGATATTAAAAACAAGTTTGTCTTCTAATAGATCTATGATGTGTTTACTAAACATGTAAATCCTTTTAAAGATTTGTGACCGAGTTTGAATATGAGATCTTGTTTTGTGTTTATTTTTCGAGATTAGTTAGATGTTAGAACTAGGTTTGTGAGTTGTGGGAGTGATGTGAGCAGTGAGGGTATATTGGTTGTGACTAGGCTGCTAACGAGCTCATTAACGAGCTCGAACAAGGAAGCTCGAGAAGCCAAGCTAGGAGCATCACAAACGAGCTCGAGCCGAGCTCGAGCTTTATATATCATGTCACGAGTCGAGCTCGAGCTCAAACCTTAAGGCTCGAACCGAGCTCGAGCTCTCTAAAATATAAACGAGCCGAGCTCGAGCTCTGACGGGCTCGGGCTCGGCTCGGCTCGTTTTCACCCTTAATTCTCGCTTTACGTTTTAGTTGGTTTATGTATGCATAGTATAATTAAACTTATATTCTGAGGGTCAAACACAATAACACGAGACTTCTAAATTATATATATATATATATATATATATATATATATATATATATATATATATATATATATATATTAGCAGGGTATCCGAGCGTTGCGGCGACGGGTACTCCGAAATAAACTTTTTCGGTGAATCATGTATTTTAGTTTATTACGTTATTTTTGACAATAAATTTACAAATATCAAGAATTTCCTTTAGCCATGCCCGTTCAGGCTCGAGCCCGTTGGCCCGCGCCTGTTCGGGCTCGAGCCAGTTTGGCCCGTGCCTGTTCGGGCTCAAGCCCATTTTGCCCGCTGCCCTTTCGGGCTTTTAGTATTTGTATAATGTGCTTTATTATTTGTACTAGCAGGGTACCCGCGCGTTGCGGCGGCGGGTACCCTGAAATAAAAATTTTCGTTGAATCATGTTTTTTATTTTATTATGTTCTTTTTGACAACAAATTTACGGATATCAATAATTTTGTTTAGCCCGTGCCCGTTCGGGCTCGAGCCCGTTGGCCCATGCCCGTTTGGTCCGCGCCAGTTCGTGCTTAAGCCCGTTTTTAATTAAAAGTGTCATTCATCCGGGTAAAGTTACTATTAATAAACCAACACATTTAATAAAAACAACATGTTTTCTCTTCTATACCAAACACAAGATCAAACACCCGTTACGATAACCTTAGCAATAACCCAATAATCTTTTATAAAATTAAACTTTTACTAACACTTAAGAAACATACGTAATAATTACAATAAAACAGAAAAACATTACAATTGAGATAGAAATATGTCTTGGCCTAAATTCAATAAAAAAGCCCAAACCAAATTTTATACAAACCCTAGTTGTATTATATACTTGTCTCAAACTCTCAAACCAACTTTACTTCACTAAAAATAAAACGCAGCCAAAAAAAAAAAAGAACCGCCTTCTTCTCTAGCACAACTCTGTTACCGGAAAAATCCTTTCACAAAATTATTTCTTCCCAAAACACAAAACGAACCACACACAAACAATTGTTTGGTTTCTTGCAAAATATATATATATATATATATATATATATATATATATATATATATATATATATATATATATATATATATATATTTAAAAAACGGGAAAACACGAGGCACGGTACCCATGTGGCGCCATCCGGTTGCGTTTTCCTGGACGATGTGGGCTGGTCACGACGGCTCAAGATGCCAAAACGCAAGCCACGGTATCGTGGCTGCGCCGTCCCGTTGCGTTTTCCGGGATAACACCAGCGAAAACGCTGGGTACCTTATGCTCTAAAGGCGATTTCGAAATCACAAGTAGTCATGTTTAATATGATAAGTTTTGTCACATTCATGTTTTGGGCTGCCTGCTTGATCTCGATTTTTTTTTTTTTTTGGATGCTGGATCTCAAATTTTTGTTATGTTAGCTTAATTAGATTGTACATTGTACTTAAATAGTTGTATTTTTTTGTGAAGGGGTGAATTAAATTGTGTATTAATTGTATAGGTTGAATATGTTTTTTTAGTTGTAATTGTGCTTAAATACTTGTAACTAATGCTTTGTAACTTGTATTTGCTTAAAATTTTATATATGGAAATCTTAAAATAATTAATATGAGGGAAGTGCATCCCTCTATTATAAGATAGTAAGATTTGTGACATTTAATGTAGGGTACCCGCGCGTTTCGACGCCATGTACCCTGAAATAAATTTTCAAGTGAATCATGTATTTTAATTTATTATGTTCTTTTTGACAATAAATTCGCGGATTTCAAGAATTTCGTTTATCCCGTGCCCGTTCGGGCTCGAGCCCGTTTGGCCTGCGCTTGTTCGGGCTCAAGCCCATTTGGCATGTTGCCCCTTTCGAGCTTGAATATTGTTTGTATAATATTATTTATATTAGTGACATTTAATGTAGAAATTGTGTTTAATTTGGTTGCACAATATGCATGATAATTTGTATTTATTATGTTAGGGTTGTTTTAATAACTCTATTAATTGTATTTATCGATCAGTTAATTAATTGACTATATTAAATAGCATTAATGTGGGTTTTTTTTTTTTTTTTTTTTTTTAATATGTTCATTAAAGTGGTGTACGCTATGCTTCTTGTCTTGTACGTCTGAAAATTATGTGCATTAAAGTGTTGTACATTATGCTTCTTTTCTTAATTATATGAATTACTAATTATAGTAACATGTGTAGGCTTATATTTTACATTATAATGTAGTATAGATAATCCGTTCCAACCTCCGTTTAACCAACCGGTGTACTAACAACTACAACAATCTCAAATGTATCGTCTGCGCATGTTACACGATTCATCGTCACCACCAACGTACTAATATCAAAGTTAAGAACACAACTGACAGAACTAACAAGTAAGTAGCAGCAGAAAAAGCATATGAGCAGTACTAAGTAAATAAGAAGCAGTACTAATTAGATTCTAATATCAAAGTAACTTTTTAAGTAAAATTGTTAATATCACAGTTACTGTTTACATGTTTTCTTAATATCAAACTTAATTTTTTTAATATCACCGTAACTTTTCTTAATATCGTAATAAAAAAAAACAGTTATATTAAGATTTTTACTAATATCAAAGTAACTTTTTAAGTAAAATCGTTAATATCACAGTAGGACTCATAATATCATTAATATCACGGTAGGACTCATAATAAAAAAAAAATGCTCAGAAAAACTTGAAAAAAAAAATGAAAGAAGATAACAATAGTAAGGATCTCTCCGAAGAAAAAAAAATTAAAAATCATTTTCATAATCAATTAGTACCGTGAAGATAGCACTAGATCTTGACTTTAGTCAAGATCAGATTCGGAAATGGGCGGTCCAAATTCATCCGCACGTCCGCACGAAAAATAAAAATCCACCCGTTATCCTCACTCTCTTTCTCTCTCTCTCTCTCTCTCTCTATATATATATATATATATATATATATATATATATATATATATATAGAGAGAGAGAGATGAGATCCATGCAAAACAAATGTTATCCAAAGAACAAATGAGAAGATCTCAACCATCCAATCTTCTTTCATCCAATGGTCCACATTCCATCTAAAAATAACAAGGAGGGGCATATTAGTAAAATCACATGTTACAATAAAAGGAAAAAAAAACCCCAAATCTCTCATTTAACGTGGACCACTTTCTCTCTCATCAAAAAAAACCCAAATCCAGATCTCATCTCCATCCTCTCGCCGGAATCATTGAAACCACGCCATAATTCATTGAAACAACGCCGGAATAATGAAA
Organism: Chrysanthemum seticuspe; assembly: GCA_019973895.1. Taxonomy (NCBI): domain Eukaryota; kingdom Viridiplantae; phylum Streptophyta; class Magnoliopsida; order Asterales; family Asteraceae; genus Chrysanthemum; species Chrysanthemum seticuspe. Next base: position 57,889,688 of record BPTQ01000005.1, read on the forward strand.
CCACCACCGGATTCATTGAAGCCGCCGCCGGATTCATTGAAACCACCATCAAACCGTACGAATCAAACCAGCATTGAACCACCACCGCCGCCGCCGGATTCATTGAATCAAACCGGAATAATAGAAACCACCGCCGGATTCATTGAACCACCACCGATTAACCGGGAAATAATGCCGCCAGTAGACGAAACTGATTTAATTGAAGTTCCAGTGGATGAAAGTCAAGATAAAGATGATGCTGTCAATGAAACAACTGGTAAATTCCTTGATTCAATTCTTGTTGTAAAAATGCCAAATCCCATGGGATTCCACTGTTTACATGTTTTTAGATTCAAAAGTTGTTGTAAAAATGCCAAATCCCATGGGATTCCAGTGTTTACATGTTCTTAGATTCAAAAGTTGTTGTAAAAATGCCAAATCCCATGGGATTCCAGTGTTTACATGTTTTTAGATTCAAAAGTTGTTGTAAAAATGCAAAATCCCATGGGATTCCAGGGTTTACATGTTTTTAGATTCAAAAGTTGTTGTAAAAATGCCAAATCCCATGGGATTCAAGTGATTGTTGTTGGAAAAATGCAAAATCCCATGGGATTCAAGTGATTTATATGTGAATCTTATGTGAATCCCATGGGATTTATATGTGAATCCCATGGGATTTATATTATGAATCCCATGGGATTCAGCAAGAAAATATAAATCCCATGGGATTCACATATAAATCCCATGGGATTCACATTTTTTTAAAATCTTAATCCCTTAATATTTTTCTTTTTATATGCAGATTCTATGAGATCACCAAGACCAACTTTATATGAACACACCGAGACACCGGGTGGATCGATATATTGGGAGCCTCATGTGGAAGGAATTGTTGTACCAGAAGAGGGGAAATACTATGATACTATAGAGGAAGCTATAGATATGTATAGTACCTATGCTGAAGCGGGAGGGTTTCAAATTAAAAAAGCAGGACAAAGATTAACAAAATCTGGAATTATACAAGCCAAGTACATCATGTGTAACAAAGAAGGAGCTCCGAGACATATTAATGTAGACACTTTGGATCCTAAGCACAGCGAGAAACAAAAAAGAAATACAACTCTACATGTAACAGGTTGTCAAGCTCGTATCAGGTTAGAATTGGATATCGTTTCTGGAAAATACAAGCTAATTAAGTTTATTGCAAAACACAATCATATGCTTATACCAAAAGAGTATAAACATTTTACAAAAAAGCAAAGAAAAATGACCGAAGCAGAAAAAATGTTTGTTGTTAAAGCAGCAACAAACAAAATAGGTGCAACACGGGCCCACAACTTGTTAACGAGTATGAAAGGTGGATATGAATATGTACATGGGACATCTTCTGATTTTAAGAATCATCAGCGGGATATTAATATTTTCATAGGCGAAAGTGACGCACAAATGCTTATAAATAAAATGGAAAACAGAAAGTTGTATGTGCCAAACTTTACATTTCAGTATAAGGTAGAAGAAAGTGAGTTAGTCGCAATGTTTTGGGCTGATGAAGTTGTAAAATGCAATTATAAGGAGTTCGGAGACATAGTATCTTTTGATGCAACATTCAGGAGTAATAAGTAAGTGTTTGTTTTTAATATAATTTATTTTGATGAAAAATCACATAAGATTCTGTTATAAATCCCATGGGATTCATATGTGAATCCCATGGGATTATACAAGGGATCACATGGTAATCTGTATGGATCACAAGGGATTATACTGAATCCCATGGGATTCATTTAGAAATCCCATGGGATTCAGTAAGAATCCCATGGGATTCTCTGTGAATCCAATGGGATTCTCTGTGAATCCCATGGATTGTTTTTAAATCACATAAAGATACTTGGCAAGTAAAATTATTAAAAGACATGGATCATATAGAATCCCATGGGATTCAGTAATAACATTTGATTCTGTCACTAAAACTTATGTTATTTTTAGATACAACATGGTGTTTGTACCATTTACCGGTGTCGATAATCATAAAAAGTGTGTCACGCTTGGTTCGAGAATGCTTTTAAAAGAAGACACTGAATCCTACACATGGCTACTAAAGGCATTCATGACTGCTTTTTCTAAAGAACCAACGATGGTGGTGACGGATCAAGACGGGGCAATGAAAAGAGCCATTGAAGCCGTTTTCACTAAATCAAAACATAGACTTTGCATGTGGCATATTCACCAAAAAATTCCAGCAAAGGTAATTTATTGAATGTTTTTATCTGAATCTCATGGGATTCTTCTCTGAATCCCATGGGATTCTGTGTTGAATCCCATAGGATTCTTTCTTAATCCCATGAGATTCATTCAGAATCCTATGGGATTCTTCTTTGAATCTCATGGGATTCTTTCCTGAATCCCATGGGTTTCTTTCTGAATCCCATGGGATTCTTCTCTGAATCTCATGGGATTCATCTCTGAATCTCATGGGATTCATCTGGGAATCCGACAGTGGTTTACATGTGTTTATCATTTTATTTACAGATTTGTAAGGAAATATACAATGAAACTGATTTCAAGAAGCGTTTAAACAAGATAATTTGGAATATGTTCATGGAACCGATGGAATTTGAAGAGAAATGGGCTAAGTTGATTGAAGATTTTGGTTTGCAAAACCACAAATGGATGACCAAAATGTTTAAACTACGAGAAATGTGGATTCCAGCTTATTTTATCACCTCGCCTTTGTTTGGATTGATGAGAACGACATCAAGGTCTGAGAGTGAAAACTCGTTCTTCAAAAGTTTCACAAGCCCAGGAGCGCCACTTGTTAGTTTCATGATGTCCTATGAATCAGCAATGGAGAGACAACGTTATATTCAAGAACATTTGGACTTTAAAACACTAGATGCGGCTCCAAAATGTGAAACAAAGTTAGCAATTGAACGTCATGCAGCAAAAGTTTATACTAGGACAATATTTCTACTTGTTCAAACGGAAATAAAAGAGGCATGCTGGACTTGTGCGATACAGGAACTAAAAATAGACGAACGTTCTGAGATTGTTATTGTTAGAGACAAAAATCCGGCAGCTTATAGAATCCTTAATAAGGAAGTTGCAAAAGAACTAGCAGATGAAGGCGAAACAGTAGCAACAGAAATATTTGTAGACTATAAGGTATATTACTTTCTCGTATAAACTAGGATTAATCAAGTAATCCCATGGGATTCATAATCAATCCCATGGGATTCTGTTTAAAATCCCATGGGATTCTGTTTAAAATCCCATGGGATTCATAATCAATCCCATGGGATTCTGTTTAAAATCCCATGGGATTTTGTTTAAAATCCCATGGGATTGTCTAATGGGATTGGCTAATAATTATTGTGTTTTAAAAAGGTACTGCGTAATACAGAAGATGGGTCGGTGGTGTGTAGTTGCAGACATTTTGTACAATTCGGTTTCCTATGCCGACACATATTCTGTGTTTTCAAGAATCGTGATATTAACTTCATTCCAAAACAATATATTTTGAGGCGTTGGACAAGAGATATCATACCACCTAATTTGAGAAGGAAAAGAAACAGATATGGTGAAACAGATGAAGAAATTCAAAGACTTACAAATGAGGCAACGTTTCTGGTGGATGAATGTTTGTTTCGGTTGAGCAAAGACAAAGTGAAGATGGGTGCTTTTGTAGAAAAGTTAAAGACATTGAAAACAGAAGTGGAGGCCGAGGTGCCAAATCCTGCTTCAAGAAATACAGGAGATGTAATTGGTGATCATTTTGCTATTTCTAACCCTGAGAAGAAAATAGTAAACAATCCAACAAAAGCAAGAAATAAAGGAAATATTTCAGAAGCAGAACGAAATGAAAGGCGAAAGAGTGAAAGAGAAAAAGCGCTTCAAGTTAAAAAGAAACAAATGAAGCCTTGCGGACATTGTGGAGAGAAGACGAACTTGCATACAAAAACAACTTGTCCGATGAACCCAAAGGCAAGGCGAAAGGCGAAACCAACTGATGTTTGAAAAAAATTAATTTACTTATATTCCTTTTTTTTTGTTAGTTCTTTTTTATTATTTTCTTGAATATATAGATTGAATATTCAGATGTTTTTTAGATGATTTCCAAAAAGAAAAATTATTTTTCATTGTTATTTATATGTTCTGTTTAAAAACTTGTGTGGATAATCTGAATGGATCACAATGAATCCCATGGGATTCAATACAGAATCCCATGGGATTCAATACAGAATCTCATGGGATTCACAATGAATCCTATACTTGTATTTTTCTTATTTTATTGAATATATAGATTGAATATTCAGATGTTTTTTAGATGATTTCCAAAAGAAAATTTATTTTTCTTTGTTATTTATATTCTGTTTAAAAACTTGTGTGGATAATCTGAATGGATCACAATGAATCCCATGGGATTCAATACAGAATCTCATGGGATTCAATAAAGAATCTCATGGGATTCACAATGAATTCTATACTTGTATATTCTAACATTTAACATTGTAAAACTCCATCATAAACTGTTCTAACATTCTCAAAATGATCTACCATCAATGAACATGCACAAGTTCCCATTCACATGATCTCGTCTACCATACCATTAACACCTAACTGGACAATTGTTCTAGCATTCAAAAAAGACATAACTTCTTCAATGATTACATGCGCTCACGTGCTTCCCTATTCTTTACTGCTTCAAGAATAATAGTCATCTTTTCTTCAGGAGGAAGTTTATCAAATTCCTGTGCTAATTCAAACATCTTCTGTGCATGCTGATTTACTTCGTGCAATAAAATCTTTGTCGCAAACTTGAATCGCAATTGCCTCAACATGTCTAACTGCGCTCGAGACTCGGCAACAAGCCCACAATACCATTTTGCAATAGCTTGACCAGTGTAAGATTCCATATGCAACATTGCGAAAATACCGCAATCTCGGAAATTATTCTTCGTCCTCCACTTGAGAGTTGCGACCTTTGGCTTGGCTTTAGCAATACTAGCATGCTTTATGTGACCATACAGCTTCAGATGTTTGGCAAACAACTTTTGCTACAATATTGATTAAAAAAAAAAGAACATAAATATCTAGAATTAATGGAAAATGTAAATTGGTACTAAGCATGGGATTCTGTATGAGTACTATAGGATTCATTGTGAATCCTATAGGATTTATTGTGAATCCTATGGGATTATGTATGAATCCCATGGGATTATGTATGAATCCCATGGGATTATGTAAGAATCCCATGGGATTATGTATGAACTACAAAACAACAGAAAAGTAAAAATACTTGCAAGAAGTTCAACCGTATCTTTATACTTTTGAGCATAAGTTGCTCCACAATCACTGTTGTCAAGTATCGTCACTGCTGCTTTGTTAGTGAGGCTGAAGACAACAACATAAAAATGGCCAGCTTTGCGAATCGGAAAAAAGCCTGTTTTAACAAAACAAAATACATAAAAAAAAATAATGAAAAGTAAAAACACAAATAAAGAATTAAAAAAAAAATTAATATTACCAAGTCAATGCCATTGAGTGCCAAACTAGCAACATTATCTTGCAACTGAGCTGAAAGTTCTTTCTCAAATTCTTCAAATTGTTCTTTAAAACAAGACAACGTTCCATCAAACATAGAAGATCTCTGTATATGCAATTTACAATATGATGTTATGATTTCAACTTTTCTTTTAGTGTTTTTGGTAAGTCGCATAAGCATATAAGACTAAAACAGTTCATTAACTAAAAAAAATACTTAGAATACAACCAGTCGGGAAAAAGTGCCGTGCTGGAGAACCAACTTCTTTATGACTCTCTTCATAATTCAGAATTGCAGCCCAACAGTCAATTACGTTAGCATCGACATCCAAACCTGGTGCTAACGTTTCCATATTCACACGGACTGAATATATGGAAATCCCAGAATTTGTTTCGAAAACTTTTTCACTATATGAAGAAAAAAAAATCATTAAAGAATCACATGGGATTCAAAAAAAGAAAAATACTTGTGATTCACTGTGAATCCCATGGGATTCATTATGAATCCCATAGGATTCATAATGAAAACCATGGGATTCTCTGTGAATCCCATAGGATTGACTGTGAATCCCATGGGATTAATCACTAATCCCATAGGATTAATAATAAATCCAATTTCATTCCCTTCACATTTGAATCTTATATTAAGATACTATGAAACATATATAAAAAATAAACATGTAAACTTACATAGTCTCGCCTTGCATGGCAAACAAACTATTCCCTAGAATGAACTCCAGCTTAGAAATTTTCGGTACAACCTTTGTCTTCTTATTCATATATGGAGAGCATAAATAAGAAGACGGCTTAGCCAAACGCTTTTCATTAATGGGACTTTCATGTGAAGCACGAGTTCCCATTTTCTCAGGAGTAAGGAGACCAACGATGTTTAGTTTATTAAAAGTAAATGGCACACCTTTCCTGACCGATTCATTCTGCATAACATAAAAAGATTTAATTAAAAAGAAGTACATTTTAGGAAAAAAGTTGGAAAGCATTATTATACAAGAATATTACGTATGCATGCTCTTCTTCAACCAACTGAATCACATCTTCAACCATATCTGCATGTAGTTCAAACCATTGCGATAAATTCTCAGGTGTTGAAAGGTTTTCTTCATACTCCTGCGATCCTGGAACATCTTGCTCCTCAGGAACTGCATTACCCACTGTTGAAAATAATGAATCCCATGGGATTCATAATGAATCACTTTTAAGATTAACTAAAACAAAGTTTATGGGATACACTTCTAACAAAAGATTAGGCAACAAAACTTATGGGTGTCACAGATGAATCCCAAATTTAACAAAGTTAACAAAGTTATTACATAAATTCACGGTTTCAATTACAAAAGGGAACTACAACAGGCTATCGAAATTAGGGATCGGTACCAGATAGGCGTTTATCATCATCATCACCATCTCCATTATCATCATCTCCGTTATCATCATCTCCATCAAGATCTTCACCATTCAATGTGACTGGATGCTTGAAAATTTGAACGTACTTTTTGTGTAGTTCAATGAGCTTTAAATCACCAGGGAATTCTAAACCAGCTACAGCCAAAAGTTCTTCAAAACAAGTTCTTTCATTGCTTAAAACATCTAACTTTTCTTCAAGATTTTTAAGCAATTCCTGGAGAAAAAAATATATGAATATTAATAATGAGATAAGCACAGTGAATCCCATGGGATTCAGCTATGAATCACATGGGATTGACAGTGGATCCCATGGGATCCTAAACATGTTCACACTGAAAGAAGTATCAGAAGAAAATAAAACAAAGAATTAAACAAACCTTTTTGTAAGAATTATCAGAAGAAGCACCATCAGTAAAACCTTCACTCTCTGGCAGCTCGGATTCGTCATAAAGCTCTGACATACCAAAATATTCTTCTTTGAGCTTGATATGTGTCTAAATACACATATATTTGTATTATATAAACCCACAAAAACAACCAAAAACACACAAATGACTTTCAAAATGATACAAATTCATGAAAATGTGTTTTTATGTGATTCAGGTACAAAAGATTGAAAAACAAGTGAAACTTGATCAATTTCACAACAATTGTCGTTTTCAGTCCCTGGAGTTACACAAAATGTCAAAACTAGTCCCTAAAAGTTTTAAATGAATGAAAAGTCAACTTAAGTCCTTGGGAAATCAAAAATGTTCACAAAACATCCCTGGACAAAAGTTTACACAAAATGGCAATTTTTACCCCTCAAGTTACAAAATTGGCAGAAATGGTCCCTGGGTATTCTAAACTTGGAATTTTACAAATAATACCCTTGTACTATGCATGATTTAACAAATGGAACAATTTGATAACTTTTGGGAAAATTTACAACTTTAGTCCCTAAAGATCCAAAAATTACAAATAAGGTCCTTTTAACCTTTAAAAATGGATTTTATGCAAAAAGGGCCCTTGTATTATCAATGTATGGCAAATTTGGTCCTTGTGAGAAGTTTGGAATAATGGCATTTTCAGTCCTTGAGTTTGGATAATTTACAAAATTGGTCCTTGTACTATACCTAAACCAAACGGATCCTTATTTAACAAATCCAATCCAAACCCAAAATATTACCCAAGCCCAATATCCAAGCCCAGCTGCCCTTGACCCTTGAGCCCCAGGTCACACTCTTTTTGACCCCAGCCACAACTCATTTTGACCCCCTTGTTATTATTTATCCACGGTCAACAGAAAGTCAAATCCAAGAAAAAAACCGCGCATACCACTTGTACTGTAGCAGTGCCTCTTCCCCAACAGAAACACCAAAACCAGAGTGGTTTTCTCCACTCTTTTCAACCCTCCTCCCATACCATGTCCCCTCCACCTCTCCTAAACAACAAAATCTCTTAATTGACCCAACCAAACCCAATTAAAGCAAAAACCTGCTCAATTGAGATATTTGGCGCCAAAAATGCAAGGTGGACGGTTATGATTAATTTTAGTGATCCAAGGGCTCAGCTATGGTGGGATCAAATCAGAGGACTAGTGGGAAGATGTTTGGGTATATAAGAGTGAAGAATGACAGAGAATAGACACCTTGGGTTAGCCTTGGTCAAGTAGTGTAGTTTTTTTAAATGCTTTCTTTAAATTTCCATGTCTTTTATTGTTTCAATGATGTAATTTTCTTTAAATTAGTGTAATGAATCTTTAATTTCAGTTTAATTTCAAGTTTCATCTCAGTTTTAAGTTTTTGCTTATTTCCTTTAATTTTCAAGAATTTTAAATTTCATGTTTTGTGGTTGTTTTAAGGGATCTTTAAGCCCCATAAGCTCTTGACAAAGTTTTTAAAGCTTTTAGATTCATTAAACATGTTTTAGTCTTTAAATTCAGAAAAGCTAAAAAAAAATCTAGAAAAGTCAATGGAAGTCAAACTGTGATCCAAATAAGAAGTTCTGGGGATAGGAGTCAAGCTGGATGGATTTTCTGGTTCCTAGCTTACTGACAATAAGCTAGGAGTGGTCTCTTAGCCTTGGTACTCAGTTTCAAGCATGATCATGTGAGTTTCATTTTTGCCATATTTTTGCATTTACTGTTTTAATCCTTCTTATGCTATGATTTTCATGAATCTGTGTTTCATTGTTGTTATGTAGTAATATTATAGCTTAACATCAGGTGTTTATGTTTTGGAATCCATTGTGGCTTGAAATTACATGTTGACTGTCAAAATACTTACTTTTGAAAATCCTAAACCTAGACTCTTGTGACTAATTGTTTAGGTTGAAAAATGCTTAGTTTGACACACTTAAGCTTCTGGATTTGATAGGTTCTTTTTATACAGTTGGTTGTTATGAAAGTCCAATGTAATCTTATTTAGAGGACTGTTTGGTTCTGCTTATCCTTAAGCAGTCAAATGTTTGCTTGTTGTTATTGTTATTGTTATGTATCACAATAGTACCTTTTAACTCAGTTAAGTTATAATATACAGTTCTTATTTTGTAAAAAGTCAAATCTCCTTTTAATTTGTTATTACAGTTTACTGTCATAGATTTAGGTTGCCCAATTCATAGTTTTAGCTTAAAAGTATGTTATCTAGCTTACTTTAGTTTCTATATAGCTTAATACATCATATATAATCAGTGGTTTGATTTCTAAATTCACCATAGTCAACTTTTATGTTCTTGTAAAAAAGTCAATTTTTCATTATAGTCGTTTTTGAATAAAATGTAGAATTTTATTGTGTATTCAATATTAGGATTTAGCCTTTAAGCTTTTGGGATTATTTAGTTCAGCTGCTTAAGAAAATCACAAAAATATTAGTTTTCCATTTCTTAGCTTTTAAAGTGCTTATTTTATTGCTTATTTTTAGTACCTGTTCTGTTATGATGCCCTGCACCACAGTTATGGTGTCAAGTTCACAAGCTTGCATAAGCTTGTGAACTTGACCCTAGCTGGTGTACTTGGCTTATTTGTGTTGCCATTGTGGTCTAGTTTTTATGTGTATGTTTATTTTTCTCTTATTAGCTTATTTGCATAGCTTAATCCCTCATTCTAATTTGTCCCATTTAGACCACTCAACTGAAGCAAACAGTTGAGTGGGGCTTGTTAACATAGCTTTTGATAAGCTCCTTATTGAGCTTGAGCTTGTGACTCTTGGCTTTTCAAAAAGCCAAGCAGTCCATATTGATGCCTCAATTTAAGTTGAGCTATCATGAGCTTATTTGATAAGTCAAAGATGAGCTTGATGTTTGCCCATTCATAACAATGGACTGCTTATGCAGTCCATTTGCACCATTTCCTTCAAGCTCTTACAAGCTCAATAAAGATCCATGGGTTGAGTGGCCTAGCTTTTTAGGAAACTTAGCAACCCAGCTTCATGATCCAGTGCTTAATTTTCATATTGCAGCTTATTAACCTAGGCTGCATCAAGCTTTTAAAATGTCCCATATCATCAGTATATACTGAGTGTTTAGTAGCATCTTCATAAGCCTCTCAAAAGCTCATCAGTGGGTCCCACTTGATGAGCTTTGGCTTTTTGGAAACCCAACCAACTCCTCTTGCTATTTCAAGATTCATTTTGGCATTTCAAGCTTATTCTATCAGCTTAAATGGCCATTACAAATAGCTGCAAAAGGGTGTTTGGCAGTTCTGTGTATCTGAATGAGCTTATGAGCTTATAACAAGCTTATGGGTGATTCCAGTGCATATTCTTGTTTATACTTGTCTATCTAGCTTGTACACATATTTCTTTCCTTTCTTTTTCCTGTGGGGAGCTTATTACAGGTCCTTTGAGGCCTCAATTCCATCCAAGTCAAGCCAAAAGCTTGATTGTCTAAACCATAAGCTCAAACTGTGACAGTCCAATTTCCTTGTTTATATTTAGTCATTGGGCTTATGTGCATCCTATTTCACCTTTTGTTTTATCTGTATAGCCTTTTTCTAGCTTATTTGGAGCTTGAGCTCCAACAGTCAAGCCAAAAGCTTAACTGTTGGGCTCATAAGCTTATTTCTTGTTTATTTCTTAGTTTATATAGTTCTATTTTCAGTACATATGTATAATATTAGTACTTAATAAGTCCAGAAAACAGAAAAGCCAAAAAGAAGTCCTTTTTAAGCTTAAGTGAAAGCTTCCATTTGGAGCTTTTGCCCATTAGCTTATTGTTGCACATAAGCCTCCATTTTTATATTTTTCTTTAGTTCTTATATTTATTGTAGAATTTTGTAAAAAGTTTGAGATTTTTCTTTTACTGTTTAGTATTTTTAATAAATAATATTAGTTTTTAATACTTTTTAATAGTTAATAATTATTAATAATTAGTATAATTGTATAATAAATCTATTTTCTGTTTTAAAATTAGTTTTATAATATTTTAGATTTTTCTAAGTTTAAATTTTATTTTTCCAAGTTATTTTTATATTTTCTAGTATTTAAGTGTATTTATAATAGTTTTAAATTAATAATAAATAGTATAATTATGTAAAAAATATATTTTCAGCCTTTTAATTCATTTTATGATATTTTAGATTTTTCAAATTCTTTATTTCACTTATTTAAGTTAATTTTAGATTTTCTTATTATTTAATTCATTATTTAATACATTTAATTCATTTTTAATTCATATTAATTAATTTAATAGTGTAAAAATTTATTTTTCTTTTCTAATAATTTTCTTATCTTTTTAGGATTCTAAAAATATAATTTTCACATTTGTGGGAGTTGTATTGGACTGAATTCACGTTTTTACTTTGTACGTTTGCGTAAAATTTAGTAAACGTGAGTTTTTAGATTTTAATCGGTAAACAATTGTAAAAATAGAATTAAAATGACTTCAAAATTTTGATATTTTTATATTTCCTTAGTATAATTATAATCCTTTTCTTATTTTATTTTTGTTACATTTATGTAGTTATTATGTATACATATAAGTTTTAATTTTTAGTTTTCTATACTTTTATAACACTTGTAAATTATAGTTTAATATTTTATTTTATTTAATTTGCATTTAAGTCGCCTAGACATGCAAATTTCTATTATAGTTATAGTCGTTTTGTTTTTAAACGTTTACGTTTTAGTAACGTACGTTTGTATATCTTTTGCGTTTTTAGGTTTCTGATTGTACGTTCTTAATCGACATAGCTGTGACAGAGCTATTACTATTCACATTCCTAGTGTTAGTTAATCAGATTCCTGTTTTTGTACATTCTTGATCGTATCATTTTATCACACAGTCGTTGTATTCAGGATATCACGCCTCGCCAGGACATAAACGATCTAAGGTTATTTTAATCCTTGGAAAACTTGCATTTTCTCCCGGGCTGTCGCCCTTTTATCATCTGTCGCGGTTGACCGTTCAAAAGCGGTTGATAAGCGTGACGGAGAAATAAAAGAGGATGGTTCGGGAGAAAACAAATTTTGGCGCCGCTGCCGGGGAGGTGTGCTGCGTAACGTACTTGTGTTTTATATCTATCCCTTGTATAATATATATATAATATCATATTTTCATTCCAAAAACAATATAAAACACAAAAACATTTTTTCCTTTGCACAACTTGCCCAGTTTGATAAGTCCCTCAGTTACAACATTTGGTTGTTGGCTGTTTACAGTTGCTGAGCTCTGTCAGACCCAGATTCCCTTTCGAGGGGCGGTTGTTAGGAATTTCTTTTGTACATATATATATAACCTTAAAAATTCAAAAATATTTTCCATTTCTTTTTATAAAATCAAAAATCAAAAGATTCTTCTCGCCTTTTCTGAGTTTCTTTCTAAGATTCTTAGACTCATCTTGGTGATGAGTATTTCATAATTCTGTGAGTGGCAATCCCACTCCAATTTCTCACCCAATCTTTGAGTGGCAATCCCACTCAGTTTCCCCATGAACAATTTAATTCGGGGTCAAGTCAAGCTAGTGACTTGGTTATCAAAAACAAGCCTCACTATATGGGTTTTCACCCATATTTCTGTCTTCTTTCTCTGTTCTACCACCTAGTGTGGGGGTAATAACCCACCTGTTGTACATATTAAAACTTTGAAAATTGTAAATATTAAAAAATAAAATAATTGTTGTGTTTCCATACTTTGAATATTGAGGACAATATTCATTTCTAAGTGTGGGGGGGAAATTCTGGCGAATTTGATCATAAATGTGCCCTTTTTAGTCCCTTTTTCCCCCAAAATGGCCAAATTTAAATTTTTTTTTTAGTGGAAGTACTATGTACTAAACACAACAAATGGTAATCAGTCCACCATGTCTAACACACAAAAGGATTGGCTAATCCAGGAGCAAACGGCTCTTGGTAAAGATATTTCAAATCCGTTTGTAGTTGACAACTTGCTAATAAGTTGTATGGTAATCAACTCACCATATCCTAAAAAGTGAAGAGTTGGCTAGCCCACAAGATTATGGCTTGTGGTAAAGGCAGTGGAAAAACCATAATTGGTATTCAGCTCACCAAAGATAATTCTGATAATTTATCTAAGAGTTGACTAGTCCAGAAGGGTACGGCTTCTGGTAAAGACGAATCAAATCCGTTCACAGCTTATGATTTGCTCAAAATCATTTGGTTATCAGTGTACCAAGGTTCTTACTTGAACTGAAACATTTGGCTACTCCAGAAGTGATGGCTTTTGGTAAAGAGTTTTTCAAATCCATTAAAGTTTTAAAAGATTGCTAGGGACTAGCAATAGTTCAGTGTGGGGGATTTGATATGTGTCTAAATACACATATATTTGTATTATATAAACCCACAAAAACAACCAAAAACACACAAATGACTTTCAAAATGATACAAATTCATGAAAATGTGTTTTTATGTGATTCAGGTACAAAAGATTGAAAAACAAGTGAAACTTGATCAATTTCACAACAATTGTCGTTTTCAGTCCCTGGAGTTACACAAAATGTCAAAACTAGTCCCTAAAAGTTTTAAATGAATGAAAAGTCAACTTAAGTCCTTGGGAAATCAAAAATGTTCACAAAACATCCCTGGACAAAAGTTTACACAAAATGGCAATTTTTACCCCTCAAGTTACAAAATTGGCAGAAATGGTCCCTGGGTATTCTAAACTTGGAATTTTACAAATAATACCCTTGTACTATGCATGATTTAACAAATGGAACAATTTGATAACTTTTGGGAAAATTTACAACTTTAGTCCCTAAAGATCCAAAAATTACAAATAAGGTACTTTTAACCTTTAAAAATGGATTTTATGCAAAAAGGGCCCTTGTATTATCAATGTATGGCAAATTTGGTCCTTGTGAGAAGTTTGGAATAATGGCATTTTCAGTCCTTGAGTTTGGATAATTTACAAAATTGGTCCTTGTACTATACCTAAACCAAACGGATCCTTATTTAACAAATCCAATCCAAACCCAAAATATTACCCAAGCCCAATATCCAAGCCCAGCTGCCCTTGACCCTTGAGCCCCAGGTCACACTCTTTTTGACCCCAGCCACAACTCATTTTGACCCCCTTGTTATTATTTATCCACGGTCAACAGAAAGTCAAATCCAAGAAAAAAACCGCGCATACCACTTGTACTGTAGCAGTGCCTCTTCCCCAACAGAAACACCAAAACCAGAGTGGTTTTCTCCACTCTTTTCAACCCTCCTCCCATACCATGTCCCCTCCACCTCTCCTAAACAACAAAATCTCTTAATTGACCCAACCAAACCCAATTAAAGCAAAAACCTGCTCAATTGAGATATTTGGCGCCAAAAATGCAAGGTGGACGGTTATGATTAATTTTAGTGATCCAAGGGCTCAGCTATGGTGGGATCAAATCAGAGGACTAGTGGGAAGATGTTTGGGTATATAAGAGTGAAGAATGACAGAGAATAGACACCTTGGGTTAGCCTTGGTCAAGTAGTGTAGTTTTTTTAAATGCTTTCTTTAAATTTCCATGTCTTTTATTGTTTCAATGATGTAATTTTCTTTAAATTAGTGTAATGAATCTTTAATTTCAGTTTAATTTCAAGTTTCATCTCAGTTTTAAGTTTTTGCTTATTTCCTTTAATTTTCAAGAATTTTAAATTTCATGTTTTGTGGTTGTTTTAAGGGATCTTTAAGCCCCATAAGCTCTTGACAAAGTTTTTAAAGCTTTTAGATTCATTAAACATGTTTTAGTCTTTAAATTCAGAAAAGCTAAAAAAAAATCTAGAAAAGTCAATGGAAGTCAAACTGTGATCCAAATAAGAAGTTCTGGGGATAGGAGTCAAGCTGGATGGATTTTCTGGTTCCTAGCTTACTGACAATAAGCTAGGAGTGGTCTCTTAGCCTTGGTACTCAGTTTCAAGCATGATCATGTGAGTTTCATTTTTGCCATATTTTTGCATTTACTGTTTTAATCCTTCTTATGCTATGATTTTCATGAATCTGTGTTTCATTGTTGTTATGTAGTAATATTATAGCTTAACATCAGGTGTTTATGTTTTGGAATCCATTGTGGCTTGAAATTACATGTTGACTGTCAAAATACTTACTTTTGAAAATCCTAAACCTAGACTCTTGTGACTAATTGTTTAGGTTGAAAAATGCTTAGTTTGACACACTTAAGCTTCTGGATTTGATAGGTTCTTTTTATACAGTTGGTTGTTATGAAAGTCCAATGTAATCTTATTTAGAGGACTGTTTGGTTCTGCTTATCCTTAAGCAGTCAAATGTTTGCTTGTTGTTATTGTTATTGTTATGTATCACAATAGTACCTTTTAACTCAGTTAAGTTATAATATACAGTTCTTATTTTGTAAAAAGTCAAATCTCCTTTTAATTTGTTATTACAGTTTACTGTCATAGATTTAGGTTGCCCAATTCATAGTTTTAGCTTAAAAGTATGTTATCTAGCTTACTTTAGTTTCTATATAGCTTAATACATCATATATAATCAGTGGTTTGATTTCTAAATTCACCATAGTCAACTTTTATGTTCTTGTAAAAAAGTCAATTTTTCATTATAGTCGTTTTTGAATAAAATGTAGAATTTTATTGTGTATTCAATATTAGGATTTAGCCTTTAAGCTTTTGGGATTATTTAGTTCAGCTGCTTAAGAAAATCACAAAAATATTAGTTTTCCATTTCTTAGCTTTTAAAGTGCTTATTTTATTGCTTATTTTTAGTACCTGTTCTGTTATGATGCCCTGCACCACAGTTATGGTGTCAAGTTCACAAGCTTGCATAAGCTTGTGAACTTGACCCTAGCTGGTGTACTTGGCTTATTTGTGTTGCCATTGTGGTCTAGTTTTTATGTGTATGTTTATTTTTCTCTTATTAGCTTATTTGCATAGCTTAATCCCTCATTCTAATTTGTCCCATTTAGACCACTCAACTGAAGCAAACAGTTGAGTGGGGCTTGTTAACATAGCTTTTGATAAGCTCCTTATTGAGCTTGAGCTTGTGACTCTTGGCTTTTCAAAAAGCCAAGCAGTCCATATTGATGCCTCAATTTAAGTTGAGCTATCATGAGCTTATTTGATAAGTCAAAGATGAGCTTGATGTTTGCCCATTCATAACAATGGACTGCTTATGCAGTCCATTTGCACCATTTCCTTCAAGCTCTTACAAGCTCAATAAAGATCCATGGGTTGAGTGGCCTAGCTTTTTAGGAAACTTAGCAACCCAGCTTCATGATCCAGTGCTTAATTTTCATATTGCAGCTTATTAACCTAGGCTGCATCAAGCTTTTAAAATGTCCCATATCATCAGTATATACTGAGTGTTTAGTAGCATCTTCATAAGCCTCTCAAAAGCTCATCAGTGGGTCCCACTTGATGAGCTTTGGCTTTTTGGAAACCCAACCAACTCCTCTTGCTATTTCAAGATTCATTTTGGCATTTCAAGCTTATTCTATCAGCTTAAATGGCCATTACAAATAGCTGCAAAAGGGTGTTTGGCAGTTCTGTGTATCTGAATGAGCTTATGAGCTTATAACAAGCTTATGGGTGATTCCAGTGCATATTCTTGTTTATACTTGTCTATCTAGCTTGTACACATATTTCTTTCCTTTCTTTTTCCTGTGGGGAGCTTATTACAGGTCCTTTGAGGCCTCAATTCCATCCAAGTCAAGCCAAAAGCTTGATTGTCTAAACCATAAGCTCACACTGTGACAGTCCAATTTCCTTGTTTATATTTAGTCATTGGGCTTATGTGCATCCTATTTCACCTTTTGTTTTATCTGTATAGCCTTTTTCTAGCTTATTTGGAGCTTGAGCTCCAACAGTCAAGCCAAAAGCTTAACTGTTGGGCTCATAAGCTTATTTCTTGTTTATTTCTTAGTTTATATAGTTCTATTTTCAGTACATATGTATAATATTAGTACTTAATAAGTCCAGAAAACAGAAAAGCCAAAAAGAAGTCCTTTTTAAGCTTAAGTGAAAGCTTCCATTTGGAGCTTTTGCCCATTAGCTTATTGTTGCACATAAGCCTCCATTTTTATATTTTTCTTTAGTTCTTATATTTATTGTAGAATTTTGTAAAAAGTTTGAGATTTTTCTTTTACTGTTTAGTATTTTTAATAAATAATATTAGTTTTTAATACTTTTTAATAGTTAATAATTATTAATAATTAGTATAATTGTATAATAAATCTATTTTCTGTTTTAAAATTAGTTTTATAATATTTTAGATTTTTCTAAGTTTAAATTTTATTTTTCCAAGTTATTTTTATATTTTCTAGTATTTAAGTGTATTTATAATAGTTTTAAATTAATAATAAATAGTATAATTATGTAAAAAATATATTTTCAGCCTTTTAATTCATTTTATGATATTTTAGATTTTTCAAATTCTTTATTTCACTTATTTAAGTTAATTTTAGATTTTCTTATTATTTAATTCATTATTTAATACATTTAATTCATTTTTAATTCATATTAATTAATTTAATAGTGTAAAAATTTATTTTTCTTTTCTAATAATTTTCTTATCTTTTTAGGATTCTAAAAATATAATTTTCACATTTGTGGGAGTTGTATTGGACTGAATTCACGTTTTTACTTTGTACGTTTGCGTAAAATTTAGTAAACGTGAGTTTTTAGATTTTAATCGGTAAACAATTGTAAAAATAGAATTAAAATGACTTCAAAATTTTGATATTTTTATATTTCCTTAGTATAATTATAATCCTTTTCTTATTTTATTTTTGTTACATTTATGTAGTTATTATGTATACATATAAGTTTTAATTTTTAGTTTTCTATACTTTTATAACACTTGTAAATTATAGTTTAATATTTTATTTTATTTAATTTGCATTTAAGTCGCCTAGACATGCAAATTTCTATTATAGTTATAGTCGTTTTGTTTTTAAACGTTTACGTTTTAGTAACGTACGTTTGTATATCTTTTGCGTTTTTAGGTTTCTGATTGTACGTTCTTAATCGACATAGCTGTGACAGAGCTATTACTATTCACATTCCTAGTGTTAGTTAATCAGATTCCTGTTTTTGTACATTCTTGATCGTATCATTTTATCACACAGTCGTTGTATTCAGGATATCACGCCTCGCCAGGACATAAACGATCTAAGGTTATTTTAATCCTTGGAAAACTTGCATTTTCTCCCGGGCTGTCGCCCTTTTATCATCTGTCGCGGTTGACCGTTCAAAAGCGGTTGATAAGCGTGACGGAGAAATAAAAGAGGATGGTTCGGGAGAAAACAGAGCTCCATGTCCTGCCTCTGTGCCATTAAGAATGACGACCACTGTTTTATTGCAGGACGTGTCCGAACAACAGGAAGCTTCTTGTAATTTGTAGAATCTAAATACAAGAGCTGGAAAAAAAAAAACAAATAACAAAAAAGTGTAAGAAAGTTGCAACAAATATGTCACAGAAACATGAAAACAATTTAAGACTTGATATAAAATAAAACTTACAACAAGTAACGTGTATGGACCGGTGTACTTGTTTTGAGCAGTTGTCGGTGCTTTACTATTCTTAAGACAGTGAAAAATATACTCGCACCAATCAATACCAGAAATATCAGTAGATTCCCGAACCCGCCTCACAACGTCCAAGTTAATTTCTCCCGCCAAGCCAGAACACATACCCATTGTGTTCGTAAAGAGAGTCAGAAAGTTGATTTTAAAAAGGAAGTCAACTTCCTTGGACTCGGTCAATTTTAAAGCAATATCGTTAACTCTGACTTTCTTAAACTTCTTCGGTAAAAACTGACTTTTCCAAACTTCCTCAAACTCATCTCCAACGGGCCTCGGCTCTAAAGATAACAAAGATACACCTCCAACTGGAATACCCAACAAATCATGAACTTTTGAAACCGTCGCCTCGATTGACTTTTCATTTTCCAACATCAAACAACAACTCTTTTCATCAAAATTTTGAACAACGTACCTACCTAACCTTGAAGGTATGTAGTCTATATCAAATTTGTAAAATGAGCTGAAACCAATCTCCGCCAAAAACATTTCAACATTAACAACATTAACCTTTCTGAGGCCATGGATAGCCGTATGAAGGGCAGTAGGTGCTGTCCTAGCTTGAAGAATTGGCAATTTTGAAAGATACTCTTGATGTCGTATTTCATCAGGAGTCAACTCTTTTTCTTTCTTCTTCCCTTTATTCTTGGACATCAGTTCATTCTCCTCGAATTCTTCTTTAACAAATTCTTTAACTGAAGGATTCTTCAACATATTCTTCAAAAGATGCTTCATAACATCGTCAGGTATAACATCTTCAGGAGAATCGTCCTTCTGAATCTTCAACGGACCCTTCCCCTTCATTCTCTTCTTCCCCTCATCCGCAGGTATAATATCTTCTTCTTTATCAGAAACAGAAGAAACACCCCTCTTTCTCTTTACAACAACATCCCTCTTCAATATCTTCTTCTTTTCATCAGCATCTACATTAAAAAAACACAATATAAACAACTTTATAACAAAAAAAAAACACAATATTGACAGTCAATTCCATGGGATTGACTGTGAATCCCATGGAATTGACTGTGAAACCCATGGGATTCAAACAACCTAACCTTAAAATTTTAAGCAAATAATAAATTAGTTAAATGGTTCAAACCGCCTAACATTTTACTCAAACAGATAAACTTAAGCCAATAGAGATCACATAAAAACAAATTTCATGGATTTTGGACTAGTAATGAAGCTAAAAACTAACCTAGGAAAACCTAAAAAAGATATATAAGCTTAAATGGGCATAAATAGGCATACTGAATTCAATCAAACAAAAAAAGACATATCTATACCTTTTTGAACCTTGAGCTTTGGTTTCTTTGTACTCTTATCTACTTTTGATAATCCCAATTTCCGTTTCGGTTGAGTTTCTTCATGAACGGACTCCTTCTCCAATGACATATCATTCACCCTAAGCTTCTTTTGCTTATCCTTTGAAATATCACTCGGCGCCTTCTCCATCTCAAAAACCGGATCAGAACCCTTGTCCTTCGACTTATCCGAACTCCTTGTATCCAACGGATTCGTCTCCAACATCACGACCCTTGTATCCAACGGATTCGTCTCCAACGCCTTATTCTTACCAACACTCTTACCCGACCTCTTACCCTGGGATTTATATGTAAAAACACTATCCTTCTCCTGTACAACACCCACCACAATCTCCTCGTTCTCCTTCTCATGTACAACACTCATCACATTCTCCTTCTCCTTCTCAATCTCCTGTGCAACACTCAGCACATTCTCCTTCACCTTCTCCTTCTCCTTCTCTTTATGCTTCTCCTTCTCCTTCTCATTCTCCTTCACCTTCTCCTTCTCCTTCTCATTCTTCTGTACAACACTCAGCACATTCTCATTAGCCAAATCAGAAACAACAGCAGAAATAATACTACGAGAATCATCCGGCACATTCTTCATCTCCTGAACAACACTCGCCTTTCCCTGAACACCTGACACAATCTCATTCTCCTTAAAAACACACGCCAACTTAGCAACATCAACAATCGCCTTTTTACTCGCCTTTCCCTGAACAACCTTATTCCCTTGTTTATTCGCCTTAATATCATCATAAGGATTCCACCGACCCAACGTAACATTCCCTTGTTTCTTCGCCTTAATATCAAAAGGATTGTAACGAGACAACGACATTGGGTTCAACATTTTACCTATATCAATTTTAAGACGAAAAGAGTAATATTAGTTTTGAGACAAATATTAGATATAAGCAACTAACAACAGCACAATCTCATCAATCACAAAGTCCTAACACTAACAAACAATACAGAAAAATACGCAACTATAAATCTGATTCCTAAAAGCTAATACAAACACTCATTCTATGTGAATCCCATGGGATTCAGTGATAATCCCATAGGATTAATCTTATCTAAGACTAATGAAATTGCAAATAACCACAGAATCTACCTCTAGCTTAATTCTATAAACTGATCCAAACACCCTTTCTAACACTGTTTAGAATTTTAACAAGCCAAATTACAAATCTAAACTACAACCAACCCCACAACAGATTCAGTTAACCAATAAAGAGCTTATGAATGAGATTAAGACAGGAAATACACACATAAACCACAAGCAATAGATTATCACAGATGATCAGATGAGTGTGCAGAAATGAAATATAAGCCAAACTATGATCTAATTCAACACAATAAGCTAACCACAGATGCAAATAAGCTATACTTAACAGAATTAATCTAAATCTATCAGTACTACAGCAATTATAAACTCGAAACAAACAAACCAAGTGTACCCTTGGTAGCTCTCGATGGTGGGTAGAGCAGAACAACCACGCACACCCTTGTGGGGTGGCTGTAACACGCAAACAAATGCCCTCTGATTTCCTCATTTAAATTGAACCAAGACAAGCCAAACACACCCCTGGGGCTGCTGTTATACACATACAAACACTACCCTTATGGGTAGCTTTTAGCCGAGGTCAACCCACGCCACAAACACACCCCCTGGTGTTGGCTGAGACAGCGAACAAACAAACACAACCCACTTGGGTTGGTGTTTAACCGAGAGTAACAAACACCCCTGGGTGGTGTCGTTGCTGTGAGCCGCAACCCAAGACAAACCACCCTTGTGGTGTTGTCTGCTAAACTCGAACACGACCAAACAGCTTAAACGCTCAAAACTAATAACTATGTCTACTCAAATCTTCTCAAACACAATTCAAATTACTTAAATTCCAACGTCACATATAACCGTCTAGACTATTAAGCTATATACAGTCCAAAAACATAAAGTATAACAAAATCTCGACAACTTTAACGAATCCAAAAATCACTTAACAAACATCATACAGATTATTAAACTATATACAGTCAGAACGCGTAAACCATAACAGAATCTCCTTATTTAACAACCAAAACCGTAACAGAATCTCAACAACTTCAACTAACCGATCCAGAATCAAATCAAACTACATAAAGTGCAATGTGCAAAATCATAACAGAATCTCAACAACTTTAACTAACCGATCCAAACATCATTCAAATTAACAAACCATTATCTAAACAAAACACATCCATCACAAATTTCAATAACAAAATAAGCTACTGATGTTAATTAAGCAAAAAATAATTAAAAAATGAATTTCGAATCTTACTTTTATCAGAAACGTTAGATGAAGGAGGTTTTGCCACTGAATCGCCTTTAGATAGGGCTAATTCATCTCGAATATCCATTTTAAATGAATAACTACGATTTCACTGTGGTTTTGGAGGTGGTTTGGTGGCGGTTTGGGGGGTGGATTTGGTGGAATTGCGATGGTTTAGGGTTTCGGTTGGTTTTGGGGATCTGAATATTGAGAGGGTGAGAGTGTGAGTGAAGCGTGTGTGTGTGTTTTCAAGTTTTGCGTTTTTAGTATAATGAGAATGTGAAATTACAAAACTGACCCCTTAGTATAATTTTAGTTTCAAATGTAGATTAATCTAATATGTTGGATTCAAAAGGATGGATGGTTGAGATCTAACCATTTGTTCTTTAGATAAAACTTGTTCCGTATGGAACTTTTCTCATATATATATAGGCTTTGGTTTCATTGAGAAGGTTTTTTGATTGAGAAGAGATCCTAGCTATTCAATTTTATTAAATTTGAATCATTTAATAAATCATTTAAAATAGTGATAAGGGTATATAAGTAATTTATACAAGCAAGATTTTAATTAATATTAATGGCTACTACAACTTTTGTGTCTAAAATTTGAAATTCATAACCGAACTACTCGAATGGTAGTTCCAGTAATCTAGTTTTCTTCTTAAAATTCACAAATGTTTTTTTATTGAGGGTAATGATGTGTAAAGTTCCATTAATATACTATCATGAAGATTGATTCACGATTCAATTGCAGAAAAACACTTTATTATATATTTTTATTGGATCATATATAAATGTGAATCGTTGAATTGATAAATCATTAAATATTGAATCACTTACGAATTGTGATAGTGAATCGTTAGTTGGATAGTGAATCACGAGTAAAATATATATGTTAGCTTTTTTAATTTTGAATCATATCCGAATTGGTAAATCATTAACAAAAAATTTTAATGATTTAACTGAATCATGTAGGTATCATTGTATCGACATTAGTGACGATCGTAAATGTTGGATGACAATTTTCACATCTAACTCCGTATATTTGACGTCAAATTATCATTGCTAAATAAAACCTCAAACATTGACAAGAAAAAATATATGAATCAGTGCTCCTTATACGCATCATTGCCCTTAATAAATTATTAACAGTTCAATGAATTAATGCCCTTAATCGTTTGGCCGTTTAGTAAAATTGAACACAATTGGCTTGGGGCCTCTTTCACATACAAAATTCATGAAACAAAAAAGAACGCTTACATTATAAAATGAATTTGTTGTTTTCTTTGTTTTGAATCATTTGGATTTGTGAATCAATGGTGACACAAAGTCAATCATTTTTTTTCCGTCTTTACTAACTGACATAATAAAATGAATCTTAAGATTAATAAAATGTGTTTATATTAAAAAGTTTGTGAATCATTGATAAGAACAAGTTACGTGATTAGTAAGAAAATAGAGTAGTCTTTTAATATAAATAAGTGGATCAAAAAATGTTAATGAGTGGAAAGAAACAAAAGACGAAGCATGAAAAATTGGTTTAGGATGCCAATATCACATTCGAATCTGATAGCAAAGAAAAGAAAACGGTTGCATTATGTAAATTGTCAAGTTTACCCTTGATTAGATTCAATGAGATGAAGGGTTAAGATTGTTTCTCAATCTTCTCAATCTCAAATTCTTCTCAATCGATCCGGATTCTATATATATATATATATATATATATATATATATATATATATATATATATATATATATATATATATATATAGGGTGAAGTTAAAATAAAAAGACAAATATCCGTAAAAAGAATAAAAAGATTTTTTTTTCAAAAAAAGTTCACGAAAAATTCCCAAAAAATCCCACAAGATCGGGTATGTTGGTGCATAAAACTTTTGTGAAAACATTTTTTATAATTTTGAGTTTTGATACGTTTTTTTTAATGCACAAAAAACGAATTTTGATGCGCAAAAAAATTTTGATGCACAAAATTTTTAACTTGTTTTAGTTTGATGCGCAATGTTATTTTGATGAAAAAAGTCAAAAGAAGTTGGGTGCAAAAACCAATTTTTGATGCACAAAAAAAAGATTTAATGCGCAAACGTATATTTTCATAATTTTTTTTCGGGAAAAATATCCACTTTTAGAAAAAAGTTTTTCACAACTTTTTCATGCACCATCATACCCGATCTTGTGGGATTTTTTGAGAATTTTTCGTGAACTTTTTTTGAAAAAAAAATCTTTTTATCTTTTTACGGATATTTGTCTTTTTATTTGATCTTTATCCTATATATATATATATATATATATATATATATATATATATATATATATATATATATATATATATATATATATATATATATATATATATATATATATATATATCAATTTCTATTCAAAAGAAATGAGAAATACTTGTAAGAATGGCGAAAAGTAAAATGGGTTGACGAAGCTATATGTACTTGCACATTTAACTTATTATGAACAAGATGTGTGCATTGCATTGTCGTTTTTAGTCTCGTTCTTAATCATCAATGATATAAAGTAGTGTTGGAATTTAAACATATTAACAAGTACTATACAAGTAATAGATAAAGGGTAGTGATTCATTCACGGAAATAACTGATTCATCCACAGCAAATGGATGTAAAAATACACAAGTACCCTTGACATTTATCTACTCTGTTTTTTCACTGTTGATCATTAGCTTTTAAGTCATTAACACAACTTATTAATATAATTTTTATTAAATGAGCCTTTGGCAATTTACATCTACTTTTCGTAAATCTGCATTTTCTCTTCATTTTTCAAAACTTCTTCTGAGACTTGTGGCATAGACCTTTTACGCGAAACAAAACTCAACGAATTACGAAAATGAATGGTACTCCCTTCGTCCTATATTAAATGTCCAGTTTAAATTTTCTAAGTCTTTCTTTCTTAACTTTGACCATAAATATTTTTTGTTGTGTTATATAATATTCGATGTAAGATATATGAATAAATTGAGTTTTAAATTTATTTTCATTACGTATTATTTTTATCTAATACTATATAACACAAGTACAAATATTTAAGGTCAAATGTAAAAGAAATACTTGAAAAGTCAAACCTGGACATTTAATATTGGACGGAGGGAGTATGAAATAAGATAAATGGCGATCAAAGATCACAACGTATTTTCGATGATTTCATTTTTATTACACTACAAAAAACTAGTTGAATTCTTCACATTTTAAAGGTCAAATGGCCACATTTAAGAATGTGTAAATTTATAGAGTCCACACTTTTTCAAGTTGTGTGGTAATAATAGGTGTGACAAATTTTTCTACACATATAAGTATGGAGATATTGTCTAAATTTCTAAGGTTAAAAGTGTGAAAATATTTTTTGAATGTCCACACCTAAAAGTATGGCAGAATTGCAAAAATCTATATAATAACAAGTATGGAAACATTTGTAACACATATAAGTGTAGCTTTATTGTAATTGTACACACTCGTATATGTGGATTATTTTTTTAAATATTTGTGACACCTATAAATATAGCAAAATTATTATTCATATAAAAAAAAATCCACACTTTAACATACTGTGGCAAAATAAGTGTGAAGAGTAGCACTATTTTTTTGTAACGTTGTTGATTTTCAACCAAATACTTATAAATTTTGTGAAATTGTTCTCGTAATTGCATTTTGAGCAAGCACGCAACTCCTCTTGCGAGCAAGCTCGTCATTCACATTTACATATCTTTAATTTAAGGTCGAAGAAACATGTTATAATTATTAAAATTGTAGGCGTAACCCATCATATAAATATTTACTGGAAAGATAAATCGCAATTAGATAGTTTTGCGAGCTATGGTGGAAGAAATAATGATCGCTGCGTATTATGACAAACAAATAAAATACAATTAAGGATCTAAAGTGTAGAGTAAAGGTAATTAAAAGCAAAGGGTAGAAATGTAATTTCAGTTTAATGTGTTGTGGATGGATCAATTTCTCCCGTGGATAAATCACCTGGCATACTTAAAATATATGATTAGCTTATTTAATCTTGGGGAGGTGATTTATTCACGGAATCAAATTGATTCATCCACCGCTATTATAAATAAAAGAGTAAATTACATAATTGGTCCTTGTGCTTTGTTGAAAATTGCAGAAAATGTCCCTGTGTTTTTTTTTTACGCGTTTCGTCCCTGTGGTTTACAAATCTTACGGATTTTGTCCCTCGTCCAAAAATGTCCGTTAAGTGTTTTGCACTGTTAGTCCTTCGTTAATAAATTTTGCACCGTTAGTCCTTATTTTTTAAAATATAGTTTTCCCCAATTAGTCCCTCCGTTAATAATAGTTTTCACCCGTTTCCCCCCGTTTTTTTTACGTTTTTCGTCCGTTTTCTTTCGTTTTTTTATAGTTTTTGTCCATTTTTCTTACGTTTTTATCGGTTTTCATCCGTTTTTCTTTCGTTTTTCTTAATTTTTTGTCCGTTTTTCTAATGTTTTGTCTGTTTTCTAATTTTTTGTCCGTTTTTCTAATGTTTTGTCTGTTTTCTAATTTTTTGTCCGTTTTTCTAATTTTTTGTCCGTTTTTCTAATTTTTTGTCCGTTTTTCGTACGTTTTTATCCGCTTTTCTTACGTTTTTTTCCGTTTTAAAAAAAAATTGAATAAAAAATTTCAAAAAAAAAATTTGAATAAAAAAAATATTTTTCAAAATATATATATGTTTTTAAAATATGTCCGGTTTTTTTCAATATTTTTCGGAAATTTTTAAAGATTTAAAAAAAAAATATTTGAAAAAAAATATTTTTCGGAAATTTTTTTTCAATATCCGTTTTTTTTAAAAAAAATATTTTTGTTCAAAAATTTTTTATTCAATTTTTTTTTTAAAATTTGATATATTTTTTTTTAAAACGGACAAAAACTTAAAAAAAACTAACGAAAACGAATAAAAATGTAAAAAAACGGTCGAAAAAGGATAAAAAATAGACAAAAACGGATAAAAACGGAAAAAATCGTAAAAACGGGCATTTTTGGACTGCACTAACGAAGGACTAACAGCGCAAAACATTTAACGGACATTTTTGGACGAGGGACAAAATCCGTAAGATTTGTAAACCACAGGGACGAAACGCGTCCAAAAAAAAGCACAGGGACATTTTCTGCAATTTTCAACAAACCACAAGGACCAATTATGTAATTTACTCTAAATAAAATTACATATTTACCCTCAATATGTTATTGATTAGTTAATTACTCTTGTCTTTTTATGTTTGCCTTCAACATTAGTGCATTTGTTTATCCTGTATTAACTGTTAGTTTTTTACTTTCATTGTCAACTTTAACATACTTTTTATTTTTATTTTCACAACTTTACGCAAACAAGGTTGTCAAACAGTACTTTATTTCTTAAATAGGTTTCTTTCTTATGCTTTTGAATTTGGGAGCGTGATCAAATGATTTATATGTAAGTAACATATTTTGATAGTAATTTATTCATATACTTTATTGTTTTTATTGTACTACGCAAATTTTAGCACAAAGGCATAAAACATCAGTTTATAGTACTGCGCAACTACAATATTGTTTTACAAAGAAAATGATAATGGTTATCTATATTTTTCGAAGCAAGAATTGTATATGTTAAAATCTTATTCAGTGTAGTTTTAACTATGTGAAAGATCAAATTGTATTCTTGTTTTTCAAAGCGAATGATAATGATTATGTTATTCAATTATAGTTATGAATGCTTATTTTATCAAAATTGTTAAACACAAGATAACAAAACGTTTTTGATATACTTTAAAGTTTAACATTAACAATGTAAAATTATCACTTGTACCATGGTTGGTAATAATCGGTATAAGTGGCGATGGTAGAAGTAACAAAGGCTGAAAGTGACCCACAAAAGCAAAAGCAAATATGTTACTTTTAATGTATGAAAAAGGATTGATATTAAAAATTAATGGTAAATAAATATTAAGGGTAGATATGTAATTTCCTTTGCATATTATGTGGATGAATCAATTTTGTCCGTGGCTAAATCACTTCCCATAGATAAATGGGTACGCAACAGAATAAAGATCAAATATGGTGCACATTAATTAACCTAGCTAATTACATTTTTTAGCTTTTTTTGTTGTGGATCAAATCTATGAACGAATTCAAGTAACGGATCTTGGGTTTATACGAACTACACGAAAACCACACAAGATTCAAAGAGTTGAATCCTCTATAGTTTCGCACACAACACGTTCTTTAATGGGTAAAATTAGAATGCTAGTATTTGGGTCACGAAACAAACTAAACACTTTATTGTTTTTACCAAGATCGAAAACCCTTGCCTTAGGGGTAGGGGTGACAATCGAGTCGTGTTTGGCTTGACCTATTTTAGTTCGCGGGTTGACGGGTTATTATAAACTTACTCAAACATGACTCATTTATTAATCATGCCAAGAAACTCAACCCTAACCCAGACCTGCATAACACATGTAACCAGTTTATGATCTATTTAGCCTGATTAAGTAGATACCTTTAGCAGCGAATAGGATGGGTAGTTTGTCGATTTAACTAATTTAAAAGCAAAACAGATATACAGATCTAACAATTTTAAATAATTATAAGACAAGTTCAATGATATGTGAGTTATAATCATAATTCACTCAAATTAAGTATATAACAAAGGGCAAATGACAAAAAAATGCATTGAACTTGACACTTTTTATGATTGTATGTAGCCAACTATTTTTTTTCTTATTGTGTGTACTGAACTTTCAAAATTCGATTATTGTGTGTATTTTGTGACCATTTTACCCCTAATTTTTTCAAATTTTGAAGGATAAAATGGTCATTTTACATGGCGAATAGTCACAAAATACACATAATGATCGAAATTTGAAAGTTCAGTACATACAATAAGAAAAAAAATAGTTGGCTACACACAATCACATAAAGTGTCTAGTTCGATGCATTTTTTTATCATTTGCCCTATAACAAAATACATTTAATTTAAATTTAATATAAAATCCAAGCTATGTATTTTTTTAGAGGTCTATATACTTATATGGGTTCACGGGTTAACCTATTTATTACTTACTCAATTCAAACACGACCCATGTATTAAACGGGTTAAATGAGTTTTTGACCAAAACATTTTTATCCTCTACCCAAACCCGTTTAACTTTGTGTTGGATTCGTGTCGTTTATCGTGTCGTGTTGTGAATTGCCACATCTACTTAAAGGGGGGGGGGGGGGGGGGGGTGGGGCTATGATCGGCAATGACAAGAGGGTGAGTGGAGAGGAATTTTAGCTTGCTAGTTCGTTCCTCTTAGTTACATTTAATTCCCTTGAGTTAACGTTTAACGTCCGTTAATCAAATATCGTTAAGTAACTATATTAGTTAATGGTTGTTAGGCTTATTTAATGAGATAATAATTAATCTAATACACTAATATTTCAATTACTTATTAATTGTATTTACGTTTTAACGCGTGTGACGCCATAGGTTCATGTATTTTCCGGTCATATAAATATTTGTGATATGGACATATCACAACAACTCCCACTTACACATGTCCCAAATAAATATAATGACATTAACAAACGTCTAGCAAAGATATTAGGTATATGCATCTATTTTGAGCTAGAAGAGATATTAGGTAGCATCTAAAAGACAAAAAATGCATCTAATTAAAATTGATATATCTTTAATGTGTAGTTATAGTTATTTTTTTCATCCTTCTTATTTTAAATATTCTTCTCATTTAATCATAACTTTATTATTCATTTGTAACTGGCTAATGATACTTTTATATGTAGATATTTTCGGTCTTTTATCGAAAAATGTTTATATTAATTTGTTTGAGTTTGAATTATGTGGTGAAAGTACTAGGGAAAATTGCATAAAAATGCATCATACTTGCCACTTTTTGTCATTGTATGTAGCGAACTATTTTTTTTATCATTGTGACACCAACCTTTTTAGATCGTGCTATTGTGTGTACCGGTGACCTGCTTAACCTGTTGGAGCCGGTCAAGTTAACGACCATTAATTTTATTATTGCACCGTTAGTCCTTTTCGTCTGTTTTTAACGACCGTTATTATATCATTGCACCGTTAGTCCTTTTCGCCCGATTTTTACAAGTTTTCGTCCGTTTTTACACGTTTTTTTTTAATTTTTGCACGGTTTCGTCCGTTTCTACACGTTTTCGTCCGTTTTTACACGTTTTCGTCCGTTTTTGCACAGTTTAGTCTGTTTTTACACGTTTTCGTTCATTTTTGCACGTTTTCGTCCGCTATTGCACGTTTTCGTCTGTTTTTGCACGGTTTCGTCCGTTTTTACACGTTTCCGTCCGTTTTTACACGTTTTCGTCCGTTTTTGCACAGTTTAGTCCGTTTTTACACGTTTTCGTTCATTTTTGCACGTTTTCGTCCACTTTTTCACGTTTTCGTCTGTTTTTACACGTTTTCGTTCGTTTTTACACATTTATGTTCGTTTTTTGCATTCTTTCATTTGATGTTACACGTTTTCGTTCGTTTTTGCACTTTTTTACACGTTTTCGACCGTTTTTGCACGTTTTCATTTGTTTTTATGTGTAAAATGAATGAAAGCGTGCAAAAGCGAACGAAAACCTGTAAAAAATGAAAATATGTAAAAACGAACGAAAATGTGTAGAAACAAACAAAAACGTGTAAAAACAGACGAAAACGTTTAAAATATGGCGAATAGGACCAACGGTGCAAACGTGTAAAAACGGGCGAAAATAAAAAAAAAACATGTAAAAACGAACGAAAACGTGTAGAAACGAACAAAAACGTGTAAAAACGGACGAAACCGTGCATAAACGAACAAAAACGTGTAAAAACGAACAAGAACGTGTAAAACGTGCAAAAACGTGTAAAAACGTGCAAAAACGTGTAAAAACGTGCAAAAACGAACGAAAACGTGAAAAAACGAACAAAAAACGTGTAAAACCTAACAAAAACGTGTAAAAACGGACGCAAACGTGTAAAAACGGGCAAAAAGGACTAACGGTGCAATAATATAATAACGGTCGTTAAAAACAGACAAAAAGGACTAACGGTGCAATAAAAAAATTAACGGTCGTTAACTTGACCCGCTCCAACAGGTTAAGCAGGTCACCGGTACACACAATAGCACGATCTAAAAAGGTTGGTGTCACAATGATAAAAAAAAAAATAGTTCACTACATACAATGACAAAAAGTGACAAATATGATACATTTTTATGCAATTTTCCCAAAGTACTATCGTCAAGTTAACCTAATTTCACAACTTCACAATAATTTAAATCCAAATTCATTTAATCCCTTTATCAAGTAATCAATTAATGAAATTATTATACATGTTTCACAAGAATTAGTGAGATAAGAAATATTAATTTAAATTGTCATATTGTCATATTTACCTTATTAAAAATCAAAATGTCATATATACTCTATTTAAACATTATATTATCATATTTACCCATTTCATAATCTAAATCATTTGAAAATAGACTTATATATAATCATTAAATCACCATTATACCCTTGATAGTCTAAATAAAATAAAATTTTCATCTTTATATGCATTTACATATATTTTTGCGACCATCAAAATGTAATCTTATGCTACTAGATAGTATGAATAAAATAAAATTGTCATCTTTATATACATATTCATATACAGTAATTTTGTATCCATTAAAGTGTAATCTTATGATAGTAGCTAGTTTCATCATAGGTAACACAAACCAGTCAATCACCCCTATGCAAAACGTAATACATTGGTCACTCGATGTACTAATAAGCCGTAACCCAAAATAAAATTCTTCTTGTTGAATCAATAACGTATGACTACGTATACAACACTCACTGAGAAATCAAATCTAGTTTTGAGATGACAATTAATGTATCTCTCTACTCTCTAGACAGTTGCTTCACAACCTAAACATTTATTTCGTTCTGTGATGCGATATATTGTGTTATTTGACTTCCCGACACGTAAGTTAAAGAAACAAGAATAGAATCAGTAAAATGCCTTTTTATGCACCAATCATATTTTTCATATGGGATTCAACCACTTGTGGCATAAAAACATGACTAATGAGGGAATGTTCAAGCAACCAAATGCAACATTTATAAAAAGTATATGAGGAGAGTTATTTTGCATAACAAATTTTTTTTTACATACCAATTGACTCATTTTCACCATCCATCTAAAAAGAAATCAATGGCTGAGATTAAAAGCATTTTATTATTTCACATATTTTTTATAATTTAAATATCTCTTAAACCGTTAATTGAAAATATTTACACCGTCGCGAAGAGCATTTAATTATCTTTCTATAGACAGACACTTTGATATACTTAAAAAAAAAAAAAAAAAAATCATTTTCTCACGTTTTTCGTCTTTTTTTACGTTTCTTGAAATTTGCATGAAAAAAATCATATATGATTAAACACTAATTTGAATATCAAATGTGATATAGTGTTAAATCATATATGATATGTGATATCACATGTGATATGATATGTATATCATATACAGTATGATATTACACTAATATCACATGTGATACTACATATCATATATGATATAACAATAATATCACATGTGATATTAAAATTAGTGTTTAATCATATATGATTTTTTAATACAAATTTCAGTAATGTAAAAAAACGAAAAAACTAAAAAAAAAAAAAAAAAAAAAAAAAAAAAAAAAAAGTGAAAAATACGAAAAAAAAATTTTTGTCGAAAGTATATCAAAGTGACTATCTATAAAAAGATAATTAAATGTTCGTCGCAATGATATATTTTTTTTTTTTGCTTAACGATTAACGGTTTGAAAGTTATTAATATTTGAAAAAAGATGATGAAAATGTGTTTTTTAAATTGTTGGGATTAATATCAACCATTAGATCAAACAAAAATGGATGGTTGAGATTGATCCCTTGGTATGTAAATAATCTTTTGTACTCAAATGATCTTAAATCAAAGTATATATATGCAGGTAAAAACGAAAATTTGTTAAGGTAAAAACGAAAATTTAGTGAGGAAAATATTATAGTCAAATGATTTACATAATGAAATGGGTAAATATGACAACATAATATTCAAATCGGATATATATGACATTGTAATTTTAATTGCTTAAATATGTATTTTTAAAGTTTATATTGGTTAACGATCTAAATCGGATGTATAAGTAAAATGCAACAATGAAAGATATTGATACGTGGGGAACGATCGTTGACATTTGTGGCTTTGTACGTCCTATTTTCTATCTGGTAGCTTCTACAATCAATTATTATGGAGTATTATTAGTTTTAGACTTTTAGTTTGATTTTTATATAGAAAGGCATGATTCTCATTTTATTTTATGTAGATTGGCGAACCTTTGCGTATCCATGACCACCCTCTTTGGCGAAATTTTGTCACTCTTTTCGATGTTCTTCGGTTTCTTAAAAAAGAAAGAATTGAACGATTAATACTGTAGTAAAGTAGATGAAGAACAATTGTGGAATGATCTAAAACGAGCATGAAGCCCGCCGCTATGCGGCGGGGGTGTTTTACTAAGTTTTTGAATTCGTGGTTGCACGTATCAGGTTATTTTTCATGAGGTTAATGTTAGGGAAAACATGGTTTTATAGATACCATTAAGTACATAAGTTCTTTATGCCTGCTTACGACGGTTTAGTGGGTACAAAATGTGCAGGACATCTTACTAGTGTTATGTGCATCAGCTAGTTGATACTACAGTTACACAAACGTACTGTACATAACTTACATTTTCCTAGTTTTTATATATAGACCTAGAAGGTTGGCACGGGTTAGTCATGCCGGTTTCAGAGGCTGCAGCAGAGTGAAAATCAGCCTTGTTGAGAGTGTGCAACTACTCTCGTTTAAGTTTCTTGACCTCGTGTTCAGGTGACTCCGGTTCATCAGGTGGAAACAGTTGTTTGCGTACAGTTGCTGAAACCTTTTCGGGTGTGTGTGCTATTTTCTCAGTGGCTTCGGCTGTTGTTGGTGGGGGTGGTATAGTGCCGCCAGGTGTGGAAGTGTCAACTGTTTCCTGGATGATAGGTTTGGATGCTGATGAAGATGTTCCTTCCTGTTGTGGGGGAGGAATTGGTGGAAGGAGTGGGGGGAGTGAGTCTGCTGCAGTGTCCAATACAAATTTGGGATATCCGCGTCTGCTCCCTGTCCCCAGATGCAGTTGGAATACGTGTGTTGTGTTAAGTAGGTCGCGAATCACTGGTGGCAAGATGTATGGGTTCGGTTCAGGTATGTAGTTCACCACTTCATCACACGGAGGCAGGAGAGTGTCAGCAGAGGGACTGAAACAGGTCATGGGTATTTCTGCTGTACTATCTCGAAGCACCACTTGCAAGCAATAGCTGTAGGCATTAATTTGTATAGGATTACTTGACTGGCCAATTTTTTGTAATCATGTGAGGGAGTGATTGTGCATACCTGTAGTTTGGTGCTGGCTTTGTACCCGCTTGCTGGCAGTGCCAATGTGGAAGACCATTTTCTATCTTTGTATGACACGTGCGACAACGGTCGAAGTACCACCCTCTTTGCTCATCAATATCCACTATCGTCGCTTCGGTTGTAAAAACCTGTTGCTGATGGAGGATATTAACCATCAGTTTTCAATTTTTTGTGTAATGCAGGTTGGTTATAGGCATGAGATATAATACCATTTGAGCTTCAGGATTCAGAGACATGAGTGTTGCGAGTGATATTGGGCCGCGATACATTTCCGCTGCCTGGCTTCCTGTGTCGCCGGCTGGGATTGTTAGTGGGATTGGTGGACCCATGAGGTCGTTGTATCTGTTGTAAAAAAAATTGCAAAAGTATATGTTATCCGGTATTTTGTTGTGATACACTGAGTTAAATGTTTGTGATACTTACAGTTCCCGGATTTGATCTGCTTCCTCAATTTCTGGATTAAGATAATAACTTGTTGCAGGGGTCGCAGTTAGTTGGACACCTCCTATTTTCATCCACATTTTTAATGCCTATTAACTGGATAATCAGGGTTGAATATAGTAAATGGGGGATGGGTATACCTGCAAACCTCTTTGCCCAGCATGAGCTTACCGCGATTACCACTGGTTGTTCTAGTTGTGTGCACAAACCCACTTCAAAACCTTTTGCAGCTTCGTTCCATAAGGTGAATGCCACAACGTTGCCGCTGTTGTATATATCAACTATGTTAGTGTTTAAAGGTTAAAAATATTGGTGTAGCTAAACGGTTGTGTAGAATTTGAAAGTGCAGTGTTGATGATACTTACTTCAGATTCTGTATGTCGATATTTCTTCTTGCGATGCGGCTGGTCGTTGCATCCCCAAATTCTTTGATTGCCCCGATGTTACGTATGATGCCTATATAGTCTGATACGAAATTTTTTTTAGTAGTGTTTTTTGATGTGTTTTCTGTTTTTGATGTTGGTGTATGTACCTGTGAGTATTGAATCTCTGTTTTCAGTCCTCCGACTAACTTCGTTATAAGCAGCAAAGTTGAAGTGATGTTGTGGGAAGCCTGCTTCTTCGATTGGTGTAGCCTGTGTATATTTTCCAAACAGAAGTGTCATTCTGTTTGGAAGAGTCCTTTGCCATTTGTCTGTTTTTTTGCATCCATACCCTTGGATCCGGTAGCATCCACCTATCTGCATCTTGGCATCAAGTTGACGCATGTCCCATAACTGGACATTAGCCTGGATGGCGTCACCCTGTGATTTTAATGAAGAACCAGATATGGTGCATTAGTATGTGGATATTTTATCGAATATTTATTTAAGCTGGTGTCGTTTTCAGTTTACCTTTTTGTCCAAAAGCATAAAGCATAAGCCTGTTGGGTTGGGGTCGGGGACATTCCTTGAGTACCATTTTCTATAGACTTTCAGTTCCAGTGGTTTGTTCAAATCTTCCGGCTTTAGGTCCATGAGATCTATGACATCTTCCTCTGTCATGATCGCTTTTCCGGTATCTTTATGTATATGTGTTGTCGTACTCTCACCAACTTCTGCTGATCCAGTTGGTCCTGCTGTAGCGGCGGCTTTTGCTTGTTCATCCATTGTCCTGCAAAGCATGAAAAATTAGAGATTTATGATGTTAGCATGTGCATTAACATGATGCAATATGGCTTGCACACATTTTTTGGCACATAAGTTGATACTCGAATATTACTATGCTAATGGGAAGGCAAACAATACTAATACTATTCTTTAGCATATTATTAGAATGTGTGTTGACATGATTGGTTTAATTGCACTAATAACATCTCTAACAGAATATTGGGTCACGTTTCAAAAATTGTGGATAGTATTTAATTAACGGTGACATGTTGGGAGATTCATGGATGATGTTCCTGCAAGATAGCAAAAAGAAGTTTGAATAGAGGTAGCTGTAGTTAGTACATGTATAAGTAGATGGTAAAAAATAGCTGTTAATAAGAATGTAATATGAAATAAAAAGTGAAAGAACCTGTCTACTTTTAATTTTTGCCAAAAAGTCTCGGTAGACTATATTTTTGGTCGTGTTTCGCTGCTTCCCTAAAGTGTCTGCAATGACCATTTTGAGACCCTCCGGACTTGTTGCTCTTGATAAAGCAACGTAAAGCTGGCCGTGTCCAAATATTGGCTCTGGTAAGTAAATGCCAATTTTTTTCAACGACTGGCCTTGACTCTTGTTGATCGTCATGGCATAACAGATCTTTACGGGAAACTGCTTACGTTTAAATATAAATGGCATCTTATCATCTTTCATTATGAGTACAATGCGGGGGATGAATACCTTTTGACCGATCCTTGTTCCAGTGATTATCTTAGCCTCTATGACGCGTGTTAACAACTGAGTAATAATCATCCTTGTGCCGTTACAAAGGCCACCAGCAAGATTAAGATTTCTTAGTAGCATAATCGGTGCACCCACTTTGAGTTCTAATAAGTGTGGAGGAAATCCGCTCAAATTGATGGAATTCAAGTATTCTACAGGATATAGTAATTCTGAAGGGCCTCCGTCATTGCCTAAAGGGATGGCATGGTCATTACTTGTGTAATATTTACTTACCTGCGGTAAATTTTTCAGAATGTCTAGGTTGATGGTGTCAGCAGTCTCGTTTTTTGGACATACTATAGCTTTGTCCTAAAACGATTCTGCTGAAGGGGAAGATAAGGTGTCGTTGTCATATATAAAATGTATCAGTTGCCATTTTCCGTCTTCAGTGGGTGGATAACAATATTTGTGCGGGATATCTATCCATGATGCGTTTTGTGGATCATCTTCGTCTTGTTCACCTATTTTACCGTCACCAACATGTAGCAACCACTTTGAAAAATTCAGCGTCTCATTTGTCTGTGCTGCATCCGTGCTCTCTCTCTGGAGCCTCATGTTTCTGTCAAGGAAAAACAGTTTCAGATGCTGCCACAGATATGATTCTGAAATGGATGAGGCAATAACCTCTTCCTTTGTTGCTCGTTTCTTTACTGGCATGGTTTGCCGAAAGTCTCCACCAAACATGATTGTCTTTCCTCCGAACAATATTGCAGGTGTTTCACAAATATCACGCAACGTACGGTCAAGAGCCTCAAAGCAACGCCGGTCATTCATGGGTGCCTCGTCCCAAATGATCAGGTCCGTTTGTTGCAACAGTTCGGCTAACTGCGTATTTCTTTTTATGGCGCACATGCTTTCATCGGTTAAGTTTATTGGGAGTTTAAACCTGGAGTGCGCTGTCCTCCCCGCGGGAAGCAATAGGGATGCGATGCCTGATGATGCAACTGCTAAAACGATCTTAGCTTGTGATCTTAAGGCTGTAATAATGGTTTTCCATAGAAATGTTTTTCCTGTCCCACCGTGGCCGTATACAAACATGAGTTCCTGAATCTTGTGATTGATTGAATGCATTACTGAGTCGAAGATCTGTCGCTGCTGGTCATTCAATTTAGGGACCAAAATATCTCTTTCCGCTGTCAGCTCTTCTCTGTTATAACACTTTTCTTCCATGATCAACTTGTTGGTAAGGATATTCAGTAAGCCCTCCGGAGGCGGGTTTATGCCGAAGTCTTCTAGTGATTTACCGTAGAAATTGAGAGAAGATTCCAATTCATAAAGTAGACCCCCCTTCAACTCCGGCTCATTTAGATGCGTGACCCTCGTACCGTGTAGTTGTGCCAGTATCCTAGGTATGTCCTGTGCCATATGTTCCCAAAAAGAGTCAAACAACGCGACTGGATCTGAAACATCACAAAAAATGAGTATCTGCACGAATAGTGATCGTAATTCTGATGCAGTCGCTGTCGCGGACGCTTCTTCCATGGCAATAGACCACTCACCATCATTCTCCAGAAGACCCATTGCCTCCGCAGCAGCTCTGTTTGTGGAATAAGTGTGATTGTTTACTG
The DNA here is from genome assembly GCA_019973895.1 of Chrysanthemum seticuspe. Classification (NCBI taxonomy): domain Eukaryota; kingdom Viridiplantae; phylum Streptophyta; class Magnoliopsida; order Asterales; family Asteraceae; genus Chrysanthemum; species Chrysanthemum seticuspe. The sequence goes on from BPTQ01000005.1 coordinate 57,928,618, forward strand.
TCCTAATGCCAGGAAATGAAGTACATCCTTTTTGATGACAAAGTAACAACCTTTGGAAGAAAAGGTCTCCTGCAGCTGGGTGTACATATGTGAGCCTGCCGACAGATGGCTTGTTTGTATTCTGTCTGGGATACCATTCCCTGTCTTTCAATGACCATACAAATTCAGAAGGGAAATTCACGTACGTTAAATGCCTCCCAACAGTAGAACCACGGTTGAAATTCAACCATTGGGTGAGCGTTGTTTTGTGTGTCCCTGGATTGTCAATCACCGATTGCAAGGACTGGTTGCCCCTGAACGTGACCCGTTGCATGTTTTCCAAATGAACGGCAAGGATCTGAACAGCCGGTTCTCTAGAATGGATATCAAAATTAAGAATCCGCCAACATGCTTCATGAGGGCCTATGTATCTTGCATCAACGAAGTTTTTTATTTCATCAATTGTTGTGGCACAGGTGTTGTTTGCAGGCACTGATGCCGATGGGTGGGAGTCGCCGACATCAAATGGGCCACTTGTGCGCGTTATTCGAGCAACTATTCTGTCCGTCCCTTTTGATATGTACTTGAATAAGTACTTTATAACCATGGTCCACCCACAACACTCAACATTTATGTGAGCATAAAACCTCATTGACAATGATCGATTATATGGAACAACGTACCCATTGTCCAGCTGCATGCCATTTCTCATGGATCTAATGGTTTTGTCCCGCCTCCGATAATGCACGTAACCCAATTTGTCAATGTAAGTGTTGTTGCAGTAACTTTTTGGAAATGATTTTTTACAGACCGACCGGTCACGCATGCATGGAGCATTTGGTGCTGCCATGCCACACGGACCATGCATCATAAACTCTGAGACGACTCTGAAAGCTTCGGGGTCTGTTTCCTCATCCGGTAACTCCGCCTACACGTACTTGTCAACGTCTTCGGGTGACTTTATTTTTGAAGCAGCATTATTCCAAAAAAGCATGTGGCAATGGGGTAGACCACGTTTCTGGAATTCCACGGTGTACAAAACTGCATAGACGATGCATATCAGTAAATAATGGGACAAAACGGGCGAAAAGAGATAGCAACAGCATTAATAGATGGCTATAAGTTGGTACTTGAGTATGGAGTTATGTTGTGGAAATAAGTAATGAAAACATTTGTGGGGACAGGAAAAAAAATAGGTAACGTATGACAACTTACGTGCAGATATACTTCCAAGAGGTCTGTGGTCGCAGACATACTTTATCAACAGGTGTATCTTGCGCTCGAAGACCCTGTCTACGACATCTGGTCTGTCCGCAGTTGTGAGCATCGGAAACTGTGCCATAAAGTCTTGAATCTCCGGCCAATGAACGTTGCATGTAAACGTAACAAAAAAGGTAGGGTTCCCATGTATACGGCAGATTGCAAGAGCGTCCAAATAGTGGCTATACATGTACCTTGGCCCTCCTGTGAACGATGCTGGCAAAATGATCCTGCTTCCTACATCCGAACCGTCATTGTCCCCTCTTGACATGGCATCATAAACCCCCCTTAGAAAATCACCTCTAATGTCAGTCTGCTTTTTCCTGATAAAGTCCATCCGACTTTGTTCAATGGGGCAATATGCAGTGACAACGTATTGCTGGAATAGCCTGCCACCTCGCATTAACAGACCATATTTATTGACACGGTCATGTAACATGTATGCATAGTATGCATTCATAGTTACTCGTTTTTCGTTGTCTGTATCATGACTTGTCAGATCAATCAGCTTTTGGTCTTTATCATAGCCTTGCTCACCATATACAAATAACAAAGGGAACTGCAACGACATGTAACAGGGATGGAGCTTGTTTATCCTCTCCGGTTCACCAGAATGTAATTGGATAACAACGTCAAAATCTGTAGCAGAATCCGGGCCACTTTCGTAGACAATTGCTCCAATCTCATCGGCCGTCGGTAATTCATGACGTGGTGACCCGACCGCAGAAAAAAGCTTCACTTTAAACTCCGGAACATCATTGTCATTTAGCTTATCTCTTGCAGTCCTAAACAATTGCACCAGTGCATTGTTACGATCAAGGAAGTTGATAAGGCCCGCGACTACATCTGGTCTGAGTATCGCTCTTGTGGCCTCATTGAAATGAGTTAGCCGGTTTTTGACCTCGTTGTCAGTGTCATAGATGTACAACTGTAAGAACCTCGGCGTGTCACCGGGTTCGGGACAGAGCTTACCAATGCGATGGTATATGTTGCCGGAAACTTTAAACACATAAGGACCCCTTCCCACATTAACCGTTTCATCTATAGTTGCACCTAGGGATGTCATGGCGAACATCTGGTTATATGCCCTGATGTTTTCGATTAAATGGCGGTCACTGAAGAGTTGCTGAACATAGGGAGGATATTCTCCTGGTACAAATATCCGCACTTTCCCCCCCATGCAACATTGATGATAAAGAGGGCCTGTCCGCCTAGTTGAGACACTCAACCTTTCTTCATACCAAAACCTCGCATGACAATGTGAGCAGACACATGCACATGGCCCGAAAGGAATGTATTCTACTGGAGGTCCTGTCAAATGACAAAAGAATGGGGGACGTGTTTGAGCAATATGTTGCATAATTGCAAAAAAAAAAAAAAAAAAAAAAAAAAAAAAAAAGAATTTCTGTGACAGTTAGACCAAGTGATTTTGAAATACAACTAATCACGAAGGGGGATCAACCTGTCCTGCGATTGTGTGACTCTCTTGGCTCACTTGGTCCAGCTCCATGATTGCGATCATGATTTCTGCTCGCTCTATTTCGTGTCCATCTGCTGGTAGAACGCATATTAACTGCAGTCAGATATGCAAGTCACATATGTAAAGAATCAGCCAAACGCACAAGCTAGTATAACCCAATATAAAATCTATTAGCCAATGATTAACGAAAGGTACACGATATAAACAAAATAAATGGTTACCTTGTGGTGTTTGTATATTTGGCTCATCCAATGGCGCGACAAAATCTGAAGCTGTACCATATTGCGGGGCAGCACATCGACCGATTCCATCAACAACATTGGTCTCAGCATTTGTGCCAAAGAAAACGCGGTCTGTCCTTGTAATTGGAACAATGGCAGGGGCAAGAATCCCTGGAACACAAACCCTACAACAGATGAGAATGTGTGGTAAATGTATAAAAGACCTTTCGCAAACATTTGTGGAGAGTTAAAGGAATAGGCGGCGCATGAAGCAGGGACATGTTTACCTGCTGTCTCACGTAATGCCAATGCGTTCGGCGGGTGGGGTGCAACAGGTGACATACCAGATTCACGAAAGGTACGAACGCTGGGTGCACCCACATTAGAATCACCATCCTCCCTGCTGACATTACGCCTCTTCGTTTGCCTTACAAGGCTCAGGCCCGGACCGCCTGACAATGTTTAACAGTTGCATAAGACACAAGTTACAACCATCCCGTACTTGTTAAGAATACTAAAGACCAAAATAACACCTGAATCACATGGTGATAAACATCGCTTGACACTATTGCGATCCTGTCTTTCAAGACCTGCCAATGAGGGGAGGATCTATGTTGGGCACCGGGTATGCACGTGCATACCCTGTGTAGATTTTCAGTAGTGTAAGAAAAATTTGTTGTTCTTCAAAGTAACCATGAAATACCTTGAAATTCTATTAGCGCACACCCTCTAAAATGTAGGAATTTTTTTAGTGCATACCTAAATCAAACTCACCATTGTTTAAAAGAGAAAAGAAACTAAAAAGAAGCGCTGCGCAATTATCAGTTGGTTCCCGCAGTGTTGAAGAAGAACTGAAGAAGGAGGTAACCACTGACCAATAATTGAGATAGGTGAAACCGAAATGGATTCATATGTGGCCCAATTATAGTGTACAATTTTTGGATACTAAGTCAAGCACATGGGCCCAACAGACAGCTCACATAATTCTAACTCTTTAATACTCCCGTATTATGGTTACTTCTAATATATTTTGCATTGGCTCATATTTACTTTGTTCTTTTATGATTTAAATATTAGGATTCTTATCATTGATTAAGACTTTATTTTAGTAATTAAAGCTTAAAAATTTAACATTATACATTACTGCAAGATATTAGATATACTTTACTTTTAATTTGATTTGATTAATATCAAAACTAAATCAACTTATAGTACTGAACCCAACTAACCAATTTATCTTTAATAACCCAAAGTTGACAAATTAAATCAGCTTTGTTAACTCCGATCCAAAAAAAAACTGCCGCGTCTAATTTAAATCATGAAAAACTCGACCCGAAAAAACGTAATCCGGAAACCCGAATATTTTAATAGCTCTACTAAAAATCGTGCATACCCTCGTGTGAATTCCTGGATCCGCCGCTGCTGCCAATCATTGCGCCCCACAAGTATAGTGTCATACCCAGATAACAAACGGAGAAAAGAAACATAAACAACCAGGAGGAAGAAACAGTTACCCAATGCTGAGTTGCCAGCCGCACGTACGCAATAGGGTCGTTTGTCCACTGAAAGAGAGAAAAACGTATCACTAACCATGTAAAGTAAGATAACAGAAAAAGGAAAGAACAACGAACAAACGATTATGATAGTAACGGCGGTAACGTACATGTATGAGGAAGGTGTTGTGTTTCGCGTAAACAAAACTGATAAGATAATGCATCGTAATCATCTTGCTGACAATGTAAAACATAACCCGTCGCAAAATCCCAGACAACCTGTCCCATCCCACCATCAGGCACATCTACATGTAACCGTGGCACATCCAAAGCATGTACAGAACCTGAAAAGGCAGACAAACAGCTGAGCGCAGCCCACATATAAACATGAACAAAAATAGAAACACAACTTTAATATAGCTAACCTTGTGCATGTATAACAGAACAACCCTCATCATTGCATGTCTTTTTCTTGACATGCAAAGGATGGTCGGCATCATCTGGAAAAGGCCGTTTTCGCGTATTGACACCGGTCTGATGTTGCGAGGGCACAAGCGACGCCACTGGTGAACCGGGATCAGCCACCGTACGTTGTGCGCCAAGACCACCCATGAATTCCCTAACCTTGTCACCTATGTCACCAGATTCATGGTGGGCCGAACCTTGTCTAGGGATAGCCTTTTTTTTTGGATTTCATTACAGTACACAATATGGGACACAAATAATGGACAAAACTACGAGACACACAATACAAGGAGCATAAACTTGGGATAACAGTTCTAGGATTTAATCAAACACAAGCAAGTAACAACGTTAGTAAGCATGCTTCATGAATAACCAATAACTAACAACAAAAGGACGCATGCAAGACCAGAAAAGGAAAACAAATATCCCAAACCTAATACCACAAACAAAGGATTTGCACATACAACTGAAACAAATAACCAAGATGGAAAAGAAAACATAAACATGCAAGCAGAAAGTAAACCATAACAGATCTGGGACACCGACCTGAGTTTAGGTTGGTAGAAAGAGTAGCCAAGTTCTGGAAGGAGTAGGAAGAATACGTATCGTTTATACCAAATACGCTATGGATCTTTGTTGGGCCTTTATGGTTGTAACAGTGGCAAGAAAGCGGGCTAGTAAGAAACAAAATCGGCCCAGCTAGAAAGACAATATTTTATTGTTGGTGGCACGAACTCATAAGTTCCTCGCCAAATGATATTATATATAATATCGTAGTTCGTTATAGTATTTATGTGAGACGTTATTATATCTGAACCAACCCAGATATGACACGTAAAGCATCTTTATCTTTTACACAATGGATTTGACATTTTTCTTGCAACACAGACTAAGGGCTTGTTTCTTTTTATTTCCAGATTAAGTGGGTGAGCCCTTTTCTGTTAATAAATCTTAATCGGGAGGAGCACCATTTGATTCCTCTCCTCATATAGACCATTTAACAGAAAAAGAAACATATTATATGTATAGCCCCACCACTATCTCCCCATTAAGACTTATTAACATAAAAAAGAAACACCTCCTAAGTTATATAAAATAGTAACGACATGTACGAATTTGATTCTACCATTAAAAGGTAATAAAACAAAATAACCAAAAAATAATAATAATAAAAATAAAAATAATAATAACTCTGACTTGATATTTAGGGCATCCATTAGAGCACTTACAACAATAACACCATAACACCAATAACATCGTCCACGTCAGCGCCACATCAGCTTTACCATTTAACATTAACATCCTCAAAAAACACCCACAACAATAACATCCCAATAACACCATAACACCACTAATATTTCATATTTTCAATTTCAACTTCTAAACTAAATCAAACACTTCATTTATTAAACTAAAACAAACATTTCATTAAAATTTAAAACATATTACAATACGAGACTAAAAAAAAATACAACGAAATAAAAAAAAATACAACGAAATAAAAAAAAAATACAACGAAATAAAACGTTACAACAAATTAAAGGAAATGACGAGAATACGATCTACTGACGATTTCGTCATTGATCCACTGCACGACCATTGGATCTTGCCCCTCAGTAGGCGTCATCAAAAACTTTATTTCTTCCAACCGGGTTATTGTGAGATCTTTTTCCTGCGCGGCCCGATACGCCGCTTCGGAGACTTCTCGTTTCATACGAAACTCGTTTGCCATAGTTTCGGTGAAATAAGCTGACGAGCTCGTTCCTCCAGTGCTTGTTCCCCCAGTACTTGTTGTAGTCTCGGATCTTGCTTTCTTGGTAGCACGTTTCTTTCCCATGGGGCGAGGTTGTTCATCTTGACCAAACAAAGCCTCGTTTGTTTCGCTTGGGACTTCGCCGGTTAAATCAACCGGTTCCGGCGTGTTCCATTTCTTATAATGACGCAAAACCTCCCAAGCGTCTTCGAGACCAAAAGCTGATCCCTTGGTTTCCTCACGATACCATTGCTTTGCCCGTTGCATCACATCCAGCTCACTTTCCCCGCTTCGTTGATCCCGTTTCGAACGTTTGTAATGAGAGTTGAACTTTGTGCATATGCCGTTCAAAGTTTTCCATTTGCTTGACAGCATGTCCTTGTTGCGCCGTTGAAAGTTGTTTTTATTGAACTCATTTCGCACCCGATACCAAAACGTATCTCTGGGTTGGCACTTTCCAACTTTCGGATCCTCCGAAACAGCTATGTAACATGTTGCAAGTAATGCTTCCTCTCCTGGAGTCCAACGGGCGTTAACAACAACTTCCTCTTCATCAGAATCAACTGGTTCGGGCTCGGGGTCTTTGGATTTTTTTGATTATTGCTTAACACGACCTTTTCCTTTTTTCGGAGGAGACGTGGGTGTGTCAGCAACATCATGTGTTTCAGTTTGTGATTGTTGTGATTGTTGTGTGAATTGTAGGTTTTGAAAGTTGGAGTTTAAGGTGTTTTGTTGGTTTTGTTGTTGCCAATACAGAAATGCTTGATGTTGTTGATACATTTCTTAGCTCGATAAGCCTAGTAGGTTGGGGATTGAAGATGAACCCGCGTTCGGGTTAGATGATGAACCCGGGTTTGAGGGATTCCACCCACTAGCAAGAAGATTGTAGAAAGTATCGTCGTTGCCTCCCGACATTGTTTTTTTTTTGCAGTTAATAGAAGTTGAAAGATTGAGAGAATGGAGAGGATTTAGTAGTGGAAGTGTGAAAAAAATGGTGTTTTAATTGGGTATTTATAGTGGTAAAAAAAGATTTTTGAAATTTTTTTTGAAAAATAACGGCTAGTAGCCGTTTAGGGTGGTTTTTGATTTTTTTTAAAATAACGGCTAGTAGCATTTATAGGGTAGAAAATGTAAATTTTTTGATTTTTTGATTTTTTTTTTTTTTTTTTTTTTTTTTTTGCGCCTGTAAAACCCTAAAATCTCAAATCGCGTGAAATGACAATTTTGCCCTCCAACTTAAACATTCACCAACTCGGAAAATATGTTAACACCATTTAACAAGTTATATGATTAATAATACTTCACATTATGAGAATAATAAACTTATGATATACAAATAAAGAACTTAAATAAATAAAAGTCTAAGTAACTTAAACCTTATATATTGTACACAACTAATCTAGACATGGAACAAGACTAGATACATAAAATTATGATAAGAAGGAAGGTTATGGATTTGGTCTTTTGGAGCCCTACATGGCCGGCCACCTCTAGGAGAAAATCACTCTCCATATCAATTTTCATTAAACACATTTATCTCTTATTCTCCATTTCAAAAATACCTAGAAAACCCTAGCTATTGTTTTCTCTCAACCATTGGCGGCAACCATTTATTTTTCCATTGCAATCCGAATTTTTGATCAAACAAAAGGTTACTTGAAGGCTCGTGATAGTGGGTGATCGATTGGTGGACGTGGTGATCGTGTTTGGTTCGTTTTAGGGCTTGGACGTGGGTAATTGATTGTAGCCGTGGGTTTGTGTTTGCCAAGGGAGTCTTGGTTTTGATTTTTGGTGTTTGATTCTTGTTCTTGTTTCGTACACGCATCAAGGGTAACGTATCACCATCCTTGAGTCCTTTCCTTTTCGTTTCTTAATTCTATTCGTGGCTCTCATGATATAAACTAGGGCTTGTAATTCGTTTTATAGATCACATAAAATCATGGATATATAACACATAAAATGATAACTCATAAAATGATAAAACCATAAATCTTGACATATATGTAATCGAATGATATGTGGCCTATAAAATGAATATGAAACTGATTTTGGACTTCTATTATCGATTTATATTTCAATTATAAAAGGGTTTAATGATCTTGTGATTACATGTTTTCGTAATTGATAAATGAACTTGATAACGAATGATTACGAGGGTGTTTTGGAATTTATCATGGGGCGTACATATATTCTTGATTTGGGGCTGATTCGAATTGATGTTTATATCATATTAGGTGTCTTGTAATCTTGTATTAATCAAGCTAACATGTTTAAAACGGATTCGTTAATCTTAACGTAAAACTAGGGTTTGTAATTTATGATTATATAAAGTTAAGGGGTTGTTTGGTAAATTATGAAACTTAATGGATTAACATGTTAAAATACTAACTAAATGAATTAAATGACTAAAATGGGTAAACTTACTATATTTACACTTTTAACCCTATACTTTGCTATATTGACATTTTAAACCCTAAACTTTTGTAACTTGTCATAAATGATCTTTAAAGCATTATAATACTCATTATAACTTGAGATAAGTAACTAAACTTACTATATATGGAAACCTGCTATTTATGGAAACCTGCTATTTTTAGAAAGTTACTAATTATGGAAATCTGCTAATTCTGGAAAGTTACTAAAAATAGAAACCTGCCTAAAATAGAAAGTTACTTAAAATGGAAAGATTACTAAAACGGGAAACTTGCTAAAAATGGAAAGCCGTCTTAAAACAGGTGTTTCGGATTCTTATAGAACGTTACCTAATTCATATAGGTTCCGGGCGGCGTGATTGATCTCACTCTTGACTTTACTTCTTTGTTGCTTGCTTCGAATAAGGTACAGATATTCTAACCTTTCTTATAAGGTTTCTCATGACCTCGTCGTATCTTGATTTCTTGCTACTTGCTTATTGATCATTTCTTTTGATATTGACCTTGCTATTGAATCCTCTGCCATTGAACTGTTATTACTGAACTGTTGACATTAAACTGTTGCTATGAACCTCTTTGTGACCTAATGACATTGAGCCCTTGATTTATTAACTCATTCACTGTATACTGGACTATAATGATCTGTCAGTTGATACCCGAGCTGTAACTAGTCATGGGGGTTCCATGTCCGTGTCATTGATGCACCAATGGCATGACTTTAGTGTGGTTGAGTGATGTTCCACACCGTCCCTATACTGTATTGATTATGCGCGCTTCACTGTTATTGTTATGGCCACTAATATTTCTGCAGGGGCGTATGGATGCATCCTAGATCTGTACTGTTACTGTTACTGTTATATATGCTAGTGATGTGGTGAGTGTGTGCATTACACCCCCTCACGTACTGGGAGCTGATCACTCCACATGATATTGAGGTCTCCCCTCTTTTTGGATTGGCATTCCGAGGTCACCCCTCCGAATGGACTGTTATTACTGGATATTGACTGTTTATTATACTGTATTACTGCACTGAACTGTAGGCTCGTGGTTGATACTGACTCCCTTTCTTTTCCTTTCATTTCTATGCTTATACTGATTTACTGCTCATATTATAAACTGCTACTGTCTCATATCTGAACTTCAAATTCCTTTATACCATTATTTTACTGTTATATCTGTTCACTGAGCTTTTTAAGCTCAGCCGCATTTCTTTTCCTGCGGCAGGTTATTAAGCTAGGAGCTGGGGCTTATCTTGGGGATTGAGAGTAGGATGCTTATGAGGATTTGCTTTAGTTATTCTAGACATTGATTACCATTATTTTTATGATTTGGAGACTTAGACTTTGTATCGTTTCATTTCCTTTGGGACATCTTTTGGAACTTTGTATTGATCAAGTCGTGTTGACTTGTTACTCTTTTGATTATTGTTATAAGACTTCCGCTTGCATGGTTTATATGTATTGTTCTGATTTGACTCCATAAATGTGATACTTCTACCCTTATCGGGTTGGGGTGTTACAGCGCCTCCCCTTAACGCCCGTTGCTTTGGCAACGTGGGCTTCATTTCTTCTCTTTAACGCCGAGGTCACAACAAGGGTAACGACCATAACGACGTTTTTTGTGCTATAACGTCGTTATGGCGTTATTAATGGAACTGCTCTTATGGATGAACCTATTAAAGGTTTATAAAATTGCTACATCTTATAAGACTGAATGCATTAGGACGAATCGTCCATCGATCGAGTGCATAGGGCGATCGATCTCCACTCGATCCCCTTGCTGTGGAGGCGATCGATCAAGTGGAAAAGAAAAGATGTTGGTCGCCTGGACGATCGTTAAGAACAAAGCAAATGTGTTGGTTGTGTGTGTGTTTGTGTATTTAATTTTATATAAAAGGTATTTTTGTGGGGTATGTTTTTTTTATAGTGTAGGTCGTCTTACTGGGGCACCTAATCGCCTGAAGGTCGCTGGAGAGAGAAAGCTGACGTTGCAGAAAAAATGAGGGGGATTGAATCCCCCTACTGGGGGCAGCCTAATGTCATTAATTCATAAATTTTTTCATATTATGAACCTATTCGTACTATAGATAAAGCTTTTGAGGTATATAAATTGTTCCAACATATAAATGTCATTTATTATTTAGTTAAAAAGAAAAACAAAGAAAAAGCTAATAAACATTTCTTGGACCTCTCCAAGATCTTAGACTTTTTCATGCCACTTAGAGCATGCACAATCATAACATTATAACATCAATAACACTACCGTCCATGTCAGCGCCACATCAGCTTTAACACTTAACATTTAACATTAACATCCCCAAAAAACACCCACAACCATAACATCCCAATAACATCAATAACATTTCATATTTTCAATTTCAACCCCTAAACTAAAACAAACACTTCATTTATTAAAACACATATCACATATAACATTTAAACACCAAGTACATTAAACGTTAAACACGAATTACATTAAAAATTAAAGATACAACGCATACTGACGAAAATAAAACTACTAAAACTTAAAAAAACGAATCATCTGAGTCCCAACCCTCAGAACTGGTTGCCGGAGAATTAAACTCCCCATTACGTATCGACGCTCCATTATGTCGAAGTAGTTGTCTTGGAGGTACTGAGCTTCCCGTGCTTCTTGCTCACGGCGAGCAGCCTCTTCACGTGCCTGCTCTTCCATAATCTCCCTAACGTTTTCTTCATCTTGTTCTACTTGCCGGAAGGAAGCCTCACTTAACCCGCTGGGGTGGTTTTGAAAATCCACATGTGGACTGTTCACAGGTGGAGTTAGAACAATTGGGAGGTACGGGATGTTTTTAAAACCCACCGGAAAGACATTTTCCGGTGGTGTTGAGTAAACTTCAGGTTCTGGTAGAGTTGGAAAGCTGGTTTCCGGCAACTTTTCTGGACTTGGGAATTGCTGAGAAAAATCTTTGCAAGACATTTTTTGTAGTAGAGTTGTGTGTGTAATTTGTGTGTGTTGTGTGTTCTAAACAACTCTGGTAGAGTTGTATATATAGGCAGAGTTGATTTTGAAATTGAATAAATCCCGCTCATATTTGATTTTTAAATTTCAAATTTGAATTTGAATTTATTCCGCCCAGAATTGACCAGTATAATTTAAATTTGAATTTGAATAGGTTGAGGGGGTGTAAGTGAAAATTTATTTGAAATGGTTTAGGGGGGTTCAATGATTTTTTTTAAACAATAACGCGCGTTAGCCCTGTAACGCCCAGGGACTAACGGCGTGAATATGGTGCACTTCCAAGGGCTTAACGCCAATAACGGGCGTTGTTTGGGGTTTAACGTCGTTGGGGCGTTAACATTGCGTTTGCTCTTAGGCATGAAATGGTTCCTCACTATGATACAAAAATTATTAGACCTTTTCATAAATTTTTATACCTATTCTTAAACATCCACTATGGATACTCTTATCTTGTCATAAAAGGTTTAATTGTTTGTTTTAAGAAATAATATTTTATCAGAATTAAACGTTGAAAAAAAAGGTTTATATTATCATAGTGACTTAGTGAGGGCATAGGCTTAACAAAACTACTTTCAAAACTATTACCAGTGTTGCAAAACAAAAGGTCTCTAAGGCCGATTAATCGTCACCTAGGCGTTACAAGGCCATCAACCTTGCCGATTTATGTAATTGGGTCAAAGAGATAGGTCAACCGTGGTCAACGGCGGTCAATGATGGTCAAACTTGCCGGAAAACCACAAATCTTGCCAGAAGTACCCAAAACTCACCGTAAACTTATTTTGATCACTTATAGTAACCTTTTTAATCTATTACAAGTTGTTTGTTAGAAAACATCTTGCCGAAAATACATAAAACTCGCCAGAAATACACAAAACTTGGCGGAAATACCTAAAATTTAAAAAAATGCCAATCCGATTAATCATCGATTAATTCTGCCTAGACTGGTTATAAGCTACAAGATGGTCGACCGCCCGACTACCGAATCACGATTTTTGCAACCTTGAGTATTATACTTCCTATGGCATGTGTTCAATTTCAAAATGCGTAAAAAGACACCTTATTATTGGTGTAGCGGCACAAGAGTATAAATGACGGCACAAATATGATAAAAGTTACTACTTATTGTACTACATGTTAGGCATGTACATTGATCGGTTTTTGGTCAAACCGGTTCGGGTTTGAAAACCGAACTGGTTCTTAGTCTATGGTGCATAACCGGTTTGAGCCAAAAACTGGTTTGGGTCGGGTTGGATTTGAGGGGGTAAAAACCCAAACCGATTGAAACTGGTTCGGTTCGGTTCCAAATCGGGTTGATCAAATAAACCGGTTTCAAATTGGTTTTTCATTCATTCTTTTTTCAGCTTTGAAGCGTAGGAGTGTTTGGATTTTTTTTCTTTTATTCACATTTTCTACACAATAAACTCAATAAACTTCAACCTTTATTTAACAAACTCATAATGCATCTGTTGGAATCACTCCTAAACCATAATCAAGTGTTTGTAACTAATATGTAATAGTTAGCTTTATTATGGCCTTTATGTTTGTTATTAGCCTTAAGCTTATGTAGAAGGCCCATGAGCTTAGGCCCAAGCCCATTTAAGAAAGGATGGAAACTAGGAGTGTTGCCCTAGCTTTCCTCCTATAAATACTCTTGTATAACCTTCACTTGAGGGTTGGTTGTTCAATATTTCTCTTTCACTCACTCCTACGCCTAAACCGTATTATTATCTTATGTGTGTGTGTTTGGTTTATTGTTCAATCGCCTTTATCTCTTTCTTGTAAGCTTGTGTTGTAAAACTAGTGACCTAACAGTGGTATCAATCGCCTAATAGTCGGGTGAATCGTGTTTGTTTTTGAAGTGGGTTTCGGTCCTACGCTTAAAACACACGTTTGATACTTTGGTTCGCTTAAAAACTTGTTTTTTACACTTTTTAATCCAAGATTCTTGTACTTTCAACGTTTTAAGGTGTTAAAATACTTGTTTTTGGCAAAAAGTTTCAAACTTTATGCGTGGATAGTTGTTTTTCATCTAGTTTTTGAACATGGGTGTAGTTCTACGCGTAACTGTTTTAGAGGCTTTGATTCATCAAGTTTCACACTTTTGTGTATTTTGGTGTTATTGAAGCTATTTTATCACACAAAAACTGGTTTAGAAACACTTTTGGACAGAATCAAAGTTACGAGCATTTCTACGCGTAGTAAAACCCTAAAACTACGCGTAAGTGCTTCCTTGGTTTGATCTTCATTTTCGTGGTTTATTCCGTGTTTTCTTACTTGGATAAGTCTGAAAATACGTCGACTTTGGATATCTTTTGCACTGTGATAGTGTAAAAGATCATTTGGGCAAACACCCTAAAATTACGCATAAGCATAAGCTTACGCGTAGAAATCCTACGCCTAAGATTTCTCTTACGCCTAAGCCTAGTCTTACGCATAAGAAAATCCTACGCCTAACTTTCTACGCCTAACTTTTGTCTACGCCTAACTTTAGTGCTTTTCCCTACTTACGCGTAAGCTAAATCCTACGCGTAACTCCTTATTGTTACGCGTAACTTTGGTGTTTTTACGCATAAGTGCTACTTGGTTCTTGTCTTTTCTACGCCTAAGGACAATTCATCAACAAAGGTTCATTCGACTACAAAGATCCATTTTTACCAACACAAGTTTTCAACATGTCTCAACCACCATACTCTAACTATTTCCCTTACACTTATCCTCAACGACAACAACAACTAAGTCCACAACATCAACAATGGAATCAACAACAAGCAATTTATCAACAACAATTTAATAAACAACATACTCCACAACTTGGTGCAATTCCCCCACCACAAATGGTTCAAACACTGCCAAGTCTTAAAGTTCAACCCTACACAAATGAATTCAATCAACATCCATCAAGGAACACTATGAAGGAACCCACTTGGTTTGCAAAGATGTGTGAAGCTTTAAGCAGCCAACAATCAATTCATGAAGCTGGATCACTTGATAGACTTCCAATGCTCACTCCAGGAAACTACGATCAATGGGTGATAAGGTTCTTTAGATTTTGTGATCTGAAGAAGCCACATGGAAAGTTCTTAAAGAATGTTATCTTGGAAGGTCCATTTGAGATGCCTACTGTCATTGTACCCGGAGATCCTAATGCTGTTCCACCAAGAGATGAACAAACCAACATTGCTACTGTTGCAGATCTAAATGCAACAGAACTTCTACACTATGAAGCTGATGAGCTTGCAATGCAATATATCCTTTTAGGATTACCTAACCCAATTCTTCAAAGTGTTGATGCTCAAAAGACTGCAAAGGAAATGTGGGACCATATTCATCTTCTTATGGAAGGATCAGTACTCAATCAGGAGGATTTGGAATCCAAAATTTACTTGGCTTATGAACACTTCATGATTGAATCTGGAGAGACACTAGAGTCTTATCATCATCGATTTTCAGACATCATCAACGATTTGGATAAACACAACATCATCATGCAAAGAATTGCAGTGAATACTAAGTTCCTGAGTAGTCTTGGTCCTGAATGGGAGAAGTATGTCATTTTTCTCCGTCAAGCGAAGAATATGCATCATTCTACATATGGATTGTTGTACGATTACTTGAAGCCTCATGAGAAGGAAGTTGATTGGGAAAGGATTCTCCGTGCTCAAATTGCTCCACCTACACATCCGGAAAATCAACAACTTGCCTTATATGCTCAACAAAGTTATCCTCCTCAACAAGCAACTCAATAAACTGCCTCAGTCACACCAAATGATCTATCACATCAATCTCAATAAAATCAATTGGTTCCTTACAACAACAACAATGATCAAGCACTTCATAGTCAAACTAATGAGGAATCCGATCCGTTCGAAGCATTGCAACAGGGATTTGTTATGATTGCTAATGCTTTTAGCCGTTATACAAACAAATCCAACAATCGTATTCGTTCCTCATCCAATACACGAAATCAGGCTGTTGTGAACAATGGACGAGTTGAAGTTCAGAATCGTGGTTATGGTCGTCAAATGGGAGGTGGTCAAGGGTTTAATGCTATGGGTAGGAATAACAACAGAGCTCAAGTGGTGGAACAGGGAAATGCTCAGAATGGTTTGAATGGTCTTCGATGCTACAACTGCAATGAGAAGGGACACCTGGCTAATGCATGCCCAAAGCCAAGGACTAGGGGCAGTGCTTATTTCAAAGAGGCTCTTCTTTTGGCTCTTAAGTATGAAGCTGGTGGATCTCTCACAAACAATGAACAGAGCTTTATGGCAGATGCAGACTCAGATGATGATATGGAGGACTTGCAGGCCAATGCAGCTATTATGTTGATGGCTAATATGCATGAGTTACACATGAGTGAAACAGGCCCAGTGTATGACACTGATGGCTTGTCTCAGGTACCCGAACAAACCATCATCATATCTGAACTAATATCTCCGCCAATATCTGAATCCGGCACAGATCAGACTGTTCAAAATGAGTCATCTACATCTCATTCTGACGATTTTCAAGTTAACCCTGTAGTTACATTTGACGATCAAGATGACCTTATGGTTTCCTTTGATAATCAAATTGACTCCGTGGTTGTACTTGAGGATCTAAATAATGATCATGCTATGACTCACGTTGAACAAGCTGAACTGTTGCCTCCTATAGATTTTGCTCGTTTAATTCAAGACCATCAAATCAAAATGGAGGAATGTTATGCATTAAATAAGGACTTAAAAAGCAAAAATGCACTGTTAACCAAGGATTTTGAATGCTTACAAATGCAACTCAACTTTTTCAAAACTCAAGAAAACCGTGAAAAAGGTTTTGAAGCCGCTTTTGCTAAATCTCATCAAAACGAAAAATATTTAGAGAGACAGATGCGTGATCTAGCCGCCTCGAATAATGCTTTGTTGTCTGAAATAGAACAACTGAAACATGAATATAAAAAGCAAATTAACGCTCTCACCTTGGAAAATCAAAAAGCTAAGGCTGAGTTGTTAAATTGTCAAAAACAGTTCTCAGCATACAAAAAGCATTCAACGAATCGGGTAGATGACCTTCTTGCAGAAATTATTGGCTTGCAAAACAAAATTAAAGAGTTTAAAACTGTTGTTTACAAACATGGTGAATCAGTAACAGCTATTGAAAAGTTTACTTTAAAACCCAATCCAAAAGGATATGGACCAAATCTAGCTGATTACAAACCAAAGCTTTCACTCAAAACATTCAAACCAAATCCTGAAGTTTCCAGTGCAGAATATAAAATTAATGATACTGTTATGAGTGTTGTTGAATATCATCGTCAAGAGGAATTAGATGCAGAAGACGAGAGTCGATCAAAATTAAAAATGGTTGTTTACAACAAACCTTTTAATTATTCAAAACCGGTCACTTTCGTCACAACAACGGATTCTTCTAACACACCAAGGGTTATCATAAAAACGCCTGAGTCTTCTAATGTTAATCCCCAACCAGACTATGCACAAATTTATGGTCCTTTACCTTCAATCAGTGAAGTAAACTCAAAACCTGAAAATCGCAAAATTCTTAGATATTTTGATATTTTCATGGCTGACCTCAAAACCTTAGAACATGAGATAGAACATCATTTTGAAATCAAAGTTCAACACTTTCAATCGCCTTTAGCGCGAGAACAAAGAGACATTTTTCAGAAAAATCTTCTACCAAATGTTAAAAATTTGAAAAGTTGTGCATTAGCTTGGGAAAAGGATTTTCATAAGGAACTTGGAGTGATGAAGGTCGTTTTCGAGAAAACTGAAACATCTATTTCTAATACTAAACGCAAAAAGAAAATGTTGAGAAAAGATGTTGATCGACTCTTGGAAGATGTTATCTGTGCTGATATCCATAATGTTGTGTTATACTATTCTTTGCCACATGCATCTGATTATATCTCTGCTGATACTGTTGACTCTGTGGTAACTGTTGAGAATATTGATAATGTGCTTCAGATCGAGTCTTTAAAAGCTGAAAATAAACAATTACTTAACGAACTTTACAATGCAAAACGTCGTCTTCATTGGTGTGAAAAAGATATTCACAACCATCAACTTAGTTTTCAAAAGAAAATCGCTCAGTTGAGTGCAAAATCTTCTGATCCTAAAATTGAGCAACTGGATGATCAAAACGTGTCTTTGAAAAGTCAAATCTCTAAATCTGAACAAGAACTTGTAACAGTTAAACAAGAATATGGTGTCATATTTGATTTACTCAATAAGACTCGACATGAAGCATCAAACGAACTTGATCACTATCTTGCTTAAACTAGAGAAGTCATGAATTTTGCTGGTAATATTCGTTCTGAAAATCAAGATTTGATTCACACTATCTCTAAGCTAAGAGAAATGTTAGGAAAGTATGAACATCTTCCGCCAACCATCATTAAGAGATTAGCACCAGTCACACTTAGTAATCGTGCACCTAGAATACCTACTGACAAATCACAAGTTGCTAACGTGCTTCCTTCTACTGAAAGAGGAATAGTTGCGTCTTTTCCAAACGTCCGCACTTCACAGCCTAGGAGCACTCAATCGAAGAATAGGAAGTTGCGACCTAAGAAAAGATCAATAAGGCATGCTAAAGTAGAAGAACACCCTAGGACTATGAATAAGACTCATGTTGCTTCCACTATAGATGTTGCGTCTGGCAAATGTAATAGAAATAGTGATGTAACGAATGCTAAACCTTTAAGCACTTTTGATATTCAATCTGATGCACCTTGTGTTATTTTTCGTAAAAGTATGAATTCTGATTGTCATGACAAATGTGTTGCTAAAGCTATAATCTCTCGTTTACGGAATCCTAAGAATCGGAATACCTCTAGGCCCACTAATCATTCTAAGTCTGTGCTTGGTAGACCGCCTTCCTTAGATTCTAAGGCAACCATTGCTGTCACTGTAGCTCCAGTTTCACCTCCTAAGAATGTAGTACCACCTAGTGCATTCACTAAAACTAAAGCAAAGAGTAGTTATAGATGGCAGAAATAGATATATAACACACTAGGATTTACATGGATGCCTAAAGTCATTAATGTGTGCATGTCTCATATACCTGCTTCGGAACCCTCTAACATTTCGGGTTCCACATCTACTTCTATTCCATCTGTGTCGTCTGTGTGTAATGCGGATGTTCCCGACACATGACAGGCAACCTTAAACTGTTATCAAACTTTATTGCAAAGTTCATTGGCACTGTTAGGTTCGGGAATGATCACTTCGCAGCTATCATGGGCTACGGAGATTATGTCAATGGGAACATCGAAATCAGCAGGGTTTACTATGTGGAAGGCCTCGGTCATAATCTGTTTTCAGTAGGTCAGTTTTGTGATGGAGATTTGGAGGTTGCTTTCAGGGAGAAAACTTGTTTCATTCGTGATCTACAAGGAAATGACCTTATGTCTAGCTCGCGTAATTCTAGTCTCTACACTATCTCTATGCAAGACATGGTTGCTTCATCTCCCATCTGCTTACTTTCAAAGGCAACATCAACAAAATCCTGGCTATGGCACCGTCGTCTCTCACATCTAAACTTTCAAACCATCACCAACTTTTCTCGACACAAACTAGTTGAAGGTCTCCCACGATTCCGGTATTCAAAAGATCACCTTTGCTCAGTCTGTGAACAAGGGAAAAGCACTCGTGCTCATTTTCCTTCAAAGGTGGAACACAGCTCTCAGCATGTGCTTCATCTTCTTCACATGGATTTGTGTGGCCCAATGCGCGTGCAAACAATCAATGGCAAATGCTACATCTTAGTAATTGTTGATGACTACTCACGATGGACTTGGGTCTACTTTCTTCGAAGCAAAGACCAAGCTCCACAAATGATCATCACCTTTCTCACGAAAATACAGGTTCAGCTCCGCAACACCGTCAGACTGATCAGAACAGACAGAGGTACTGAATTTGTTAACCAAACCCTTCGTGAATTCTATGAGAAAGTGGGAATTCAGCATCAAACATCTATTGCACGTACACCAGAACAAAACGGAGTTGTTGAAAGACGAAACCGAACGTTAGTGGAAGCTGCAAGAACAATGTTAATCAATGCTAAACTTCCAGATTACTTGTGGGCAGAAGCCGTATCTACTGCATGCTATACTCAAAACCGTTCTATGATCACAAAACGCCACAACAAAACACCTTTCGAGCTTGTCCACAACCACAAATCGAATCTCAAACACTTTCATATATTTGGATCCCTTTGCTATCCGAATAATGATCGTGATGATTTTGGAAAGCTCAAAGCCAAAGCTGACATTGGAGTCTTTATTGGATATTATGAGAATTCTAAAGGTTACCGGATCTGGAATCGTCGTACAAAACAGGTTATGGAAACGATTCATGCTCATTTTGATGAACTCACGGAAATGGCTTCTGAGTATAACAGCTTAGAACCCGGTCACAACCGTTTAAACTTCCCCCAAACCCCATCATCAGCTGAACAAAGCCCCCAGCTAACTCGTCAACAAATGGAAAGGTTATTTGCTCCTCTGTTCAGTGACGATATTGATGAACGTGCTCCAGGTGTATCCGCTGTTTCCGCTGCACAACCTGATAATATTCCAATACCTGATACACCTGCTACAACAACTACTGTTGAAGATGCACCTACACCAGTTGACTCCACAACAACAGTTGAACAAACCGCTTCCAACAATGATGAACCAGCTGATGATATTCTGAATGATGTACCCCCACCTGTAGATTTTGATCCAAATGCGTTCTTCAACCCGTTTGCTAATGAGACTGCTGCACCAGATGTTGCGGAATCTTCAACAAACCATTTGAATCCTCAGAATCTGCACAATGTATACCAACATCAACCCTCTACACATCGATGGACAAAAGACCATCCTCTGGCTAATATTATTGGCAACCCGAATCAACCAGTCGTTACGAGACAACGACTTCACACAGATGGTGAACATTGCATTTATGCACTCACTGTCTGCCAATCTGAGCCTAAAAACATTAAAGACGCAATGACAAAAGACAACTGGATTGAATCCATGCAAGAAGAACTCAACCAACTCAAACGTCTTGAAGTATGGGAACTGGTTGAAAGACCAACAGGGGTCTACGTCATTGGTCTAAAATGGATTTGGAAAAACAAATTGGATGCTGAAGGGAACGTCATCCGAAACAAGTCACGTCTAGTTGCTAAGGGTTATCGTCAGGAAGAGGGAATAGACTTTGAAGAATCATTTGCTCCGGTTGCTCGTCTTGAGGCTGTTCGGATATTTCTCGCGTTCGCGGCTCATATGAATATGACGGTCTTTCAAATGGATGTCAAAACTGCGTTTCTCAACGGACAACTGAAAGAAATGGTTTATGTCAGCCAACCCGAAGGATTCGTTGATCCAGAGTGCCCGAACCATGTCTACAAACTGAACAAAGCTCTTTATGGTCTCAAACAAGCCCCTCGGGCATGGTACGATAAGCTATCATCTTTCCTCATTGCTAATAATTTCACCAAAGGTTCGGTGGACCCAACTCTTTTTATACAATATCACGGGGCACATATCTTAATTGTTCAAATTTACGTGGATGACATCATTTTTGGGTCTACACATAAAAAGTTTTCAACCGCTTTTGCAAAACTAATGAAGAAAAATTTTGAAATGTCCATGATGGGTGAACTCACGTTCTTTCTAGGACTGCAAGTTCATCAATCACCCCGTGGTATTTTCTTGAGTCAGTCCAAATATGCCCTTGAATTGTTAAACAAATTTGGAATGAAAACCTGTGATACTTATGCCACACCTATGACTCATACCAAGAAGCTAGACGCTGATTTACATGGTAAATTAGTTGACCCTACCAAATACCGAAGTATTATTGGGTCTCTCATGTATCTAACAGCTAGCAGACCTGATATTGTCTTTGCCGTTTATCTATGCTCCCGTTATCAGTCGCGACCAGCTGAAACCCACCTCTCTGAGGCTAAAAGAATCCTCCGATACATCAAGGGAACCATTAACTTGGGGATCTGGTATCCGAAGGATTTTGGTTTTGAACTAATCGCTTTTTTAGACGCTGACCACGCAGGATGCTTAGACTCAAGGAAAAGTACTTCAGGAGCTCTACAATTTCTTGGTGATAAACTGGTGTCTTGGCAATCAAAGAAGCAGGATTGTACATCGCTGTCATCAACCGAAGCAGAATATGTAGCCATGTCCGCGTGTTGTGCTCAAGTCATCTGGATGAGAACACAACTCAAAGACTATGGTTACGTATTTAACAGAATCCCGATGTACTGCGACAATCAGAGTGCCATTGCAATCTCATGCAACTCAGTTCAGCACTCGAAATCAAAGCACATCGATCTTCGCTATCATTTCATCAAAGACCATGTGGAACAGGGTATCGTTGAATTATACTTTGTGGGTACAGAATACCAATTGGCAGATCTTCTCACCAAAGCCTTGCCTCCCGCTAGGTTTAATGAGCTGATCCACCGGATTGGTATGAGGTGTTTGACTCAAGAGGAATTGGATGACCTCTTAAAACAGTCTTAAAAACCTGTCAAACACCAAAACATCTTTTGTACATAATTTTTCAAAAACAAAATACAAAAATATAAAATCTTATAAAACAACAAAAATATTCTTCTAATCTATCATCTTTCAACATGGCAAGTACATTTCTTCCTTCAACACTATAATCTTT
Organism: Chrysanthemum seticuspe; assembly: GCA_019973895.1. NCBI lineage: Eukaryota > Viridiplantae > Streptophyta > Magnoliopsida > Asterales > Asteraceae > Chrysanthemum > Chrysanthemum seticuspe. The sequence goes on from BPTQ01000005.1 coordinate 57,951,383, forward strand.
CAAAATTCAGTATTTTTACGATCAAGTGTTGAGGGGGAGAAAATTTTCACTTAACTATTTCAAAACACCTGTGTACTTGCATGTTATCATATCTCGGTTGTTTCATTTAACAATGGTGGTGAATTTTCTGGTTAAATGACACTCCTCGGACTAAATTTATAACCTTTCATTATTTCTTAAGTCGAGGGGGAGTGTCGTCAAGTTTCTTTCCTAAAAACTTTGTTTGGTAACCAAAATGGAAGTTAAATGGCTTTATTTGAAAAAGGAAAAGGTGGAGGGACCAAAACTGTCAAAATGTTAAAGTTAAATTTAATAAAATACCTCCCACCTACTTATTCACTTCACATTTATTACTTTCAACTTTTAACATCTACGCCTAAGATTCATTCGAGAAATCCGTTACTTTGATCATCATTTTGTAAGTGTTTTAACGATCTTAACATGTTTTTAAGCTAAGGTTTTTAATTTCATGCAAATCCTACGGCTAAAAATTGTGTTACGCGTGATTATGTGTTCTACGCATAAGCGTATGAACACACAATCATTGTGTGTGTGTTTTTGGTTAAATGGATTGTGTCAAAACGTTTCTAATACATCAAGGATATCATTTTAACCATCAAAACCCACCCAGAAACACGTATTAATGATTTTTGAAAATTAGGGTTCTTGAGTCGAATTGGGTATTTTTCGAATGAGAAGTGTTTTGGTCAAAATGATTGTTGGGTTATGGTCATATGTTGATGAATTGATAATTTCCATGGTTATTAACCACCCAGAAACACTAATTGGTTAACAATTTGAAATTAGGGTTTAATGTTCATAACTTTGGGTAAACTTGATTCTCAACGAATTAGATGTTATAACTTGTTTCATAGACTCTCTCAACATCATAGACCTACCAGAATTTGTTTGGTGCAAATCCCATGGTTAGAAATTATACGCGTAAATCATAACCCTTAGGGTTTTGACCTACGCGTATGACTTTCTACGCATAAATGTTAAATGTGTTGTCTTGCCATGATCTATTGTAAAAATGAATACACATGTTAAGATTGCTGACTTAATGAATTTATTTCAGGCTTGCTACGCTTAAACATTCAGAATCAAGGTCATTTGAATCTCTACGCATAAGGATTACCTTACGCGTAGGCAGTTATGCGTAAGAGAAATCCTACGCGTAACTACTACGCATAAGGTTCTACAGTGGGACTACGCGTATCCTGTGAAGGATATGCGTAAACAGTGACCTCTACGCATAAGGTCTACTCTTACGAGTAAGCCTTACGCGTAAGGTTTATATACGCCTACGCGTAAGCTCTACGCATAAGGTCCCCTTTCCTACGCGTAAGTTAGGATCCTACGCGTAAGCTTTCGTCTACGCGTATGTCATTACTGTTTACGCTTAACTTTGTCAAAACTACGCCTAAGCCTTGATTGACCTTCATTATGAATTGTTACGTGTACAAACTTGTAAATAAACTAATCATAACGTCACGAATCCAATAATGTCACTAATAAACTTAATCGTTTGATATGTTGTGAACAATAAGTGATAACATAAACTTTAAAACTTAAAGTTAACTAACTCACGAAATATTTCACGACATCATTGGACTATTGGAAAACCAAGTGACTTAGGACTCGTAACAATCATTGACACTGTTCATTCAATAACTAGACAATAAGACCTTCTGTTGACTAACATTATGTCTTTCGATATGTTGGTTCTTTTGGCTAATGTTATTTCAGATCACGACATGGCTGAACAAATGAATGTGGATGCATCAGAAGTTCTTACAATTGCTGATATCTTTCCAGAAGGTTATCCGAGAAAGCTTGGAAAGAACAACCTTAGGGTTGACTTTGACACCCTCACATGCTCAGAATCTTCTTGTCTCATTGCAGTAGATATTCTCAGGAATCATCCCTACCAGAACATGCTTTCACACTCTGCCACAGTTCCAGAGGTCTACATTCAACAATTCTGGGATTCTATGCAGAGGATCACTGGTCAAAATGCTGTGAATGTGACTCTTAATCACAAACAAGTCACTATCACTCCTGATGACTTACGAGCTGTTCTCATCATTCCAGACATCGCTCCAACCGACTTCTTTGCTACCCCTACTGAAGAGACTGTCCTGCAATTCTTATTAGATATTGGTTATGATGAATCTACAGGAATCATTACTAAGCACTCTCACGTGGAGCTGAAGAATATTCCTCAACCATGGAGGACACTCTATATGATCATCACCAAATCAGTCTCTGGTCGTGACAGTGGCTATGAGCATCCCAAGCTCATGGAACTGCAAATTTTCTGGTCGTTGATCAACAAGAAGAACATTATAATTGAAGCACTGCTATGGGAAGATATGATGCTGTTTCATAAGAAGCTTGGCTCCAAAATTCCCTATGTCAGATACACCAAACTGTTGATCCAGAGAGCTCTTGGACTTCATCCTGAAATCCCCAGGAGACTCAATGACCCAGATAATCATGACATCTTGACTGAGCCCATACTATCTGTCAGAATCAAAGAATCGTCTACGAAGAAACAGGGTCCTGAGTTGCCCGATCACCTTCTTACAAAGGAAATCAAAAAGCTGGAAATGTACAAAAGGTATCGGGTAGCCGTAAAAGAAGGAAAAGTTGGCCATCTTGATGAAAAGGCTTCTGGGACACCTACTCGGAGAACCAGAAGAGGCAGTGCTGGAAGTGCATTAAACATAGAGAGTCAAAGGAAGTTCCCCAAGAGGAACCCTCCTTCCAAGAGGACTGTTCCATCTAAGGAAGCTACTCCCATCCCAATCCCTAAGCCCGAACCGCAAAGAAAGCTTTTGGACGAAAGCTCTGAAGGTACTGACACAGATGAAGAGATTACCTACTCTGAAACTGCTAAGGATGACAATCCTTCAGTACCAAAACCTCCAAGTCCTCAAACTGATAAAGGAAAAGGGAAGACTCCTGCACTTGTACCCTATGATGAGAGCTCTGAAGATGAAGAAGAGCAACTGGATCAATCCTACAGGAAGACGGTTAAATTCGTTAGTCACCTTCAAAAAGCTGAAGAATTTGCAAAAGACCAAATGGGTGGACCCGGAGGATCAAGTGGCGCTGCCCACTCTTCACCAGGTCCTGATGCGGTTAATCGACCCGATAAGGGATCTGGTGCCACCACTCTTCTGCAACAACAAAAGCTTGTGGAGGATACTATCGAATATGACTTTGAGAAATCTGAAACTGAGAAGTCTTAGAAAGATAAAGATGCTGATTATGACAAGCTGCTTCTGGAAAGTCCTACACGTTCTCAGAAGGAAACTTCTGAACCGCCAAAGGACCCCGAGTCTCCTCACGTCTCCTCCTCATCAGATTCTTCATCTCACTCCTCACCACCACCATCAAAGAAATCAACCAAATCAACATCCAAATCTGTGAAGAAACCACCTCGATCTTGGATTTCTCAGACTCATGAAAGAATTGTGAAAGTTGTCCAACAAGTCAGAAAAAAGGACATGCTCCACAGAAAACTGAATTGGTTTGCTGACCAAATACAGTACTTAAATGATGAGAATGACAAGATGCAGAAAGAAAGGGAATTCATTCAGGAGTTCATGAAAAGTCATCGTCAAGAGAAACTGAATGAAATGATCGAAGGTTACACTAACAAGTACCTTCAAAATATCGTTCCTAAAGTCACAAAGGAGCTGTTCACCAGACAACTATATCCAAATCTTATGCAGATAGCCAAGAAAACTATAAGATCAACACCTTTAACCGTCACAATCAATCCATCTGATCATGTAGTTTTCTCGGATAATGAATTGGTGGCCAAGCTTGTCACACAAATGTCTCAACGATCTGGGACATTTACCTCTGATGAAGGAAAGCTGTTTCAAGCATTGCTGGACTACCAACTCCAAGAAGCATGTAGATTCGAAGCAGAAAAGTCTAAACGTCCTAGAGACGATGAAGATAAAGATCAGGATAAGAATGATGAAGCTAAACGTCAAAAGAAGTCTGGTGAATCATCTTCTATGTTACCTCCTCTCCAACGGACTCCGACTCAACAAAGGTCCCCTCCTCGTTCTTCTACAGGTAAACCTCAGGACGATTCCGAGTTACCACCCCTGACTCAGAAAACCGGTGATTACTTTGAGTATACGGGTGGTGACGATGAAGAGGTCCTTGAGCCCCTACAACAACCCACCTCTCCCAAACAAGTTCAGAAACCAGCATCATCATCTAGGCCTTCGAAAAAGAAGAAGAAGAAGACGCCTCAGACTGACGTCGTATCATGGCTAGATGACGACAAGACTGAAGGATTTGAATGGTTCTCTACTCTTGTTAATAAAACTCCCTACCCTGAAGAAGGTCAGAATTTGGTAGACGGTAATACATTGGAGCATGCAAAACTTTTGCAAGAAAAGTTCCATGTGAAGAAAATGACGAAATCTGAGTTGAAGCGAATCAAGAATGAAGTGTTTCAACTTCTAAAAGACAGCTCTGAAAGTGCCCTCGAGGTCGAATATCACCTTGACAACATTTCTCGAGCTATGTCTAACAACATGGATTGGCTCAACCCGGAAGCAAACATTGACTTCACAAAAAGGGACAACCCTCCATACTACACCGATTGGACCAAACCTCTACCGACCATTGGCCAACCAGATGAACCACGGATTCCCTTCCGATATTTCTTCAACAGAGACCTGGAATTTCTTCTCCATGGTGGCGATGGTTCAAGGAAATATGCTACATCCTTGACACTTCCATTCCCTGCAGCTATCTACTCAAACTGCATTGCCATTGAGGAACGTGCCACTCACTTGTTCTCCAACTCAGTGGAAGCATACGACCGAGATGCATTGTATGGGATTCATCACTGGCCAGAACGCCGACGAATCTACTACAGAAGCTGTCAGGTTCAGAAGTCACAACATGCAGTGTTTAGTACTAAAGAAATCGTTGCCATCCAACATGTTGGTCTTTCATCCAAATGGGACTACACTTTTCTCAAGAAGATTGTGGTCAAAAGACAGGATGAAAGGGATTATGCATTCTGTGAAGCTGACTTTGAGAATTTGTCTCTCAACGATATTGAAGACATGTACCTTGCCAAAGTACAGGGTCGCATGAGACAATTTTCAACCGAAATACAACGTGAATTAATCAAGTCACTGCTCATTTTCATCAGACGCATAGTCATAAAAGAACGTGTTGAAGATCTCCAGCTTGCCGTTGAATCATATCAGACACGTGTCAACTTCACTCCACCACAGCTTGATCTTCCCGATATCAACCAGCTATCACAATTAACGCTCATCAGCAAACCGTTTGGTGTCGTTTATCGAAGTGAACTTCATCGCAATTGCTTGATGGCGTGTAATGAGCTTCACAAATTTGGAGATCATACTCTGAAGATGGTTAGGGACGGATTAGCTTATCGATTGAAGGATATACGTGAAAACATTGGGAACCCTAAGCGATGGAATTCTCAGGATCGGAGGAATGTGAGAAGGATCATCACCATGATTGATGAACGGTTGTTCAGAAGGGATCAGTTCAGAACGTTGGAAAGCTTTGTTGGTGGTCGACCCAGGATCAACATCACCGGCTATCAACGCCCTGTGCGCACTCCTGGGAACATCACTGCACTTCCTGGTACCCCTTGAATTATTTCTTTCATATAATTTTGGATGTATGATTAACTATGTCAATGGCTTGTGCACACATAACAGTGTACAACCCGTAATTTGCAAGAAAGGACCCTGTGGTACGCCTCAGTGCCACAATCCTTATAAATTTGAGTAAAACCTATCAAACCTTTCATTTTTTAAGGTTTTGCTCAAAAAGACAAGTACTTCCCCATATGATTTTCAAAACCTCAACCGTTTATATCACTAGTTGAGGAGGAGTATTTGAATCAAAACTTTGTTCACAAATTGTTCATAGTGGTCATCTTCCCGCAACACTCGAAATGGTCATATTTATTGTCAACTTTTCAAAAATAACATTTGATATGCCATTTTTGAGGGGGAGAAAATTGTGTGATAAGAAATATGTTGTGCAAAATGCAAATGAATCTGTGTACTTCAGACTTAACCAACGAATTGACGGTACTAAACTATTAGTAACTCGAAAAGACTTGTCCTGGACGGGTAATAATTTCAAGCTAGTTCGCTAGTAATGTAAACGTGTCTCGCAAAGGACTTGTCCAAGTAGAAAGTACCATTCGAGACACTCTTGGTAGACATGAACTCTGACGGGTATGACAACCTTTCGAGGTTTGTCTACACCTTCAAGGTAGTTATTAGAGCTAGTTGTCACCTAAAAGTTGACAATGTAACTCTTTAACTATGCAACGTAACCGTGTCTCGCGGGGGATTGTCTATCTCCAGTGGATCAATTCAAAATGTGCGCGCTCTTTCCTCACTGTGCATTTAAACCATTAAAACTATTAAGCACATGTAGAGGGGGAGTATTTATGCAAAATCATATCTCTACAGTGGTACTAAAATGTTTTCATTAATAAACACTGTGAGAGATTTAATTTTTCAGTGGTACAAAATGGTTTTATGGCAACATAGGTTAGTCATGGAGTTATAAGGTGACTAAGGTTAGGAATAACCGTCCTATGATCCGCCAGAGCCGGAGGGATCTACCCAAGGACTCTACCATTAGTTAGTGTTAGAAGTCCTTAGGAATGATTGTAAAAAAGGAGAAAATGAGAATCGGAGAAAGAAGGAGTTGAATAATCAAAAAGAAATGTAAAGTAAAGGGTGTAAAGAAATAGCCCTCCAGATTATTCAACTTATGGCAGACACCGGGTTCAATTCATATGCTACTGGTTGTCACTTAGTGACACCGGTATTGAAGATTAAAAGTCGTCATGGACCCAGTGACGCATGCACTAAACCTTCTTAACCACTCAAGTTTCTCTCAACAGAAGCTTGTTTCATTCTCACAGGGAACCCTACATAAACTATTGGCTTTCTCTTAGAGATCGCTGGTATTGAAGAAGGAGACCCTCTCCCTAGTCTCTGCTCAGGAAAACCAAAACGCACTATTGAGTCTAGAGCCACGAGATTCATCAAAAGATCTCTTAGGAACACTTGACATTTTATCACTTGACGATCACCAAATAAGATTATCAGTGGTTCATATCGAGTCCTTCACAGATCTTAGCAATCTGTCTAGAACATTTATGAGAGGTTCACATCTGTGATCCTCAGTGATTGAATGGAAACTCCTGCCAGGGTCAACATCAAACAGCCCTGACAACAGGTCACTTCGGTAACTCCCCGTGGATTACGCGGAGTGTGTCTCAAACGGTCTACAGTCGTGAGGTGATGCTTCGGTGTACCTCAGCGACTCATCTGAACTGTAGATGTACTTCGGTACATTGCGTTATCTCACTTGTGGGACTCCAGTTCAGGAACGGCCTTTGTAAGAATTAGAGTTGTGTTTTCACACTATGCTGTTAACACTCTCGAAGTTCAAACTTGTAAGTACCGGAACCTGCTTATTACTAACCGTTTGAAATGTTTTCTTCTTATGGAAGCTCCGGAGCGGGATGATCGTGCAGATTCTTCTCGTGCTCACGCCAACATAATCACTAATGGAAGTTCTATCCAAAAGCAACGCAACAGTCAGAATGATTCTTCATCAAATCAAAGAATCTACAAAGTTAAAGACTTAAAGAACTTCATCAGTAAAGAGCGTGTGAGCATGTTGAAGAATGACGTAGAGACACTGGAGCAGCGAAGCAGACCTGAGGCAGACTGATGCAGACAAAAACATACTATCACTTTCACCACAAAGAACAATGATCAAAGAACAAAGTTAAAGATGACGTCAAAGCATAACTGTTCAAAGACAACTATCTCTCTACACTGGGAAGATTGTTCAAATCAAGGCAATTCTTCTCACAAGTCACAAGAAAGAAGAATGTCAGAAGACGTCAGAGCTACTATTACATCAACGCCTTCACCGTTCATCACCAACACTTGAGGGGGAGATTGTTGGAATCACTCCTAAACCATAATCAAGTGTTTGTAATTAATATGTAATAGTTAGCTTTATTATGGCCTTTATGTTTGTTATTAGCCTTAAGCTTATGTAGAAGGCCCATGAGCTTAGGCCCAAGCCCATTTAAGAAAGGATGGAAACTAGGAGTGTTGCCCTAGCTTTCCTCCTATAAATACTCTTGTATAACCCTCACTTGAGGGTTGGTTGTTCAATATTTCTCTTTCACTCACTCCTACGCCTAAACCGTATTATTATCTTATGTGTGTGTGTTTGGTTTATTGTTCAATCGCCTTTATCTCTTTCTTGTAAGCTTGTGTTGTAAAACTAGTGACCTAACAGCATCAAACATAAAGTACTTGAAAGGTGAAACACAAATCTAAAACTTTTGAGCGATTTATTCATCAAACATAAACTTATAAAATTGATCATCTTCAAGTCCCATCTCATCTTTGGATGATTGCCTAGCCTTGGCGGCTTCATTATCTAGACCGATTTCTTCATCTGAAAGATGGGTTGAATCACTCTCTCGCACCTCTTCATTTTGTATTTCTCCTTCGCAATCTAGGGGATCTTCAAGACTTGAAATATGTTGTATATGTTCGGCCGCGTCTAAGTGATCCTTCAGGCAAATACACATCTCCAAAGATGCTGGTGTGAGTCTTGTTATTCGTATTGATAATACCTTTCCACTAATAGAAAAAGCGGATTTCGAAGCAACCATAGAAGCTTGTACGGCTAGTAAATCTCAGGCCATTGCGGCTCAAACGGGCCATTGCTAGGTTTAGATTTGAAAATTACACACAATTTGGTATAGAAATGAAGCTTTTAGAGGTTTTTAATGGTGAAAAAAGAGGGAAAGTATGTTAGATTAGATGTGTGTCAAATTTCATACTTAATTTAGGATTGATCATATTAGGTGTAACTTTCATATTCTATTGATAAAATCTTACGGGAATTCTCACATGTTCATGTTCATGAGCTAAGCTCATCTTTAGTTAAAATTACACATATCCGTTGTTACTTGTGATCTTCTTCATTTTCTTCTCACTAGCCACTTTGATCCACCACAAGTGAAGTTTTACTATCCGTAGCTACAAAGTTCAAACACTTGCTTATTCTGAAATTTAAACTTAAAACCTGATTGATTTTACACATAGCAACCACCACAACTGCACGTCGGGTTATTGTTATTTAACGTTTGGTAGTTTTCTTTTTTCTTTTTTTTTTCTTTTGCTTAGTTGTTAAAATGTTATTAATGGTCCATGAATGTTGGCCACTCATCTATTTTTGTGGGACCTGAAATTTACTCGTACACAATGTGAATTATGAACAATATTTTTCCATCGAGACAATTGGCCATAATTAAATAGAGACACCTTGATTCTTTGGAAACATTTAATCGTAGACGATCCGGTTACACCAAAATGGTTTTCCGGGTCCAAACGAAAATCATGGGTTAACCCGTGATCATAATAGATAATAAAGTCTATAAATAGACTAGCGCTAGTTGCAGTAGTACCTCACAGCAACATCAACAAACACTTGTTTAGCAATACTACCATAAAAGATTGATCATGAAGAATATGTATGCAATGGTGTTTCTTCTCGTTGTTATCACGAGTACGAGCTCGATTTTCTGTTTTTCCTCGAACAATGATGGTGATCAGGAGATTTTCATGGTTGTGGACGATCAAACGACCTTGCATGATGCAGGAATAGGAATGACTAAGGTACGTTACATGCATGTGTTAGATTGTTAATTGGTTAATAAAGTACATAATTGCTTATCCTAAAGAGAGATGCTTGCGCTAACATTTAGTATTTCATATATACTGTATATTATTAGCAAACCTACTTCAGTTAGCTCTCATGTGAAATTAAGAAACCAAACTAAGCAAAGACACTTTAAAATTGAATAATATCCTCTCTCTACCATCCCTTTGTGCAGGCTAATCCAGTTCAAATTGGAAAATTCTTTTTGGAAGATGGGAAGGTATTGACACTTTCCCGGAAAGGATCCCCAAGTAGAAATTGCATTTTGCAAGACCAGCCGTGTGGGGCGCTTGATTGGTGCTGTGAAGGACTTTCTTGCGATGGTTTTTTTGATGGAAGATGTCATCCCACATCAGGCTGTCGTAATTTGGGCCAAACTTGCGCCTTACTCAGCGAATGTTGCTATCCCTATAGATGCGACGGAACTACAATGGGCAGCCATTGTATAGCAGTTTAGTTTGTCAGGGTTTGGTACGCTTGTGTCTGCATTCATGCATGTGAGACAAGCCGATATTGCTGGCTTGCTATATATATATATATATATGTGTGTGTGTGTGTGTGTGTGTGTGTGTGTGTGGGGTAATAAGGCATGCATGCAGATACGGTGTGCGGTGTACCAAATATGGTGTGTGGTGTACCATCTACAATAATATAACATATCAATGACGTGACACCGTCGTTGATATATATGGGTTTGAATTCCCGTGGTGTGTTTCTTATTGTGTTTAATGAAATGTGCATTGCACTACTGTTTCTATTATGGCAATTAATGTCGAAAGTAGCATTTAATAATATGCATGGACGCTATATTGTATCCTCACTCAGTTGAATGCAATTGAGACTTATCTAAACAACTATTAAGAATAATCCTATACACTCATACATGTATGCTCACAAACGTGTTACGGGTTTCCATGTTATAAATACGCCCAATCTAAATGAGCTATTCGAAGAGGTTGGAGGTACAGTAGATGCATGTCTATGTAACTAAGAAAGTAAAAAAGGTAAGTTGGAAACGTTTGAGCACTGAAATCGGATTAGGATTGGGTGGTTCAAGCTTGGAGCTAACATGCATCGCCAATTAATTAGTTTAAACTATCGCATTAGAATTCAATGCAAGGATGTGACAAGGTACGTCGTGTGGGAGTTTGATATCACGTCCATGTCGAATAATTAGATACTGACTGTTAAACTTTCTAGCTTCTTCGATAAACCGAGGGTTACAAAATCCTTTGGTTGATTGGTGAATTAGTTAGTTGTTGTCAAGGACAATGATGGTGGCTCCGGTGATAGACTCGCACATGGAACAGAGATAGAGATGGTGATCAGTGGTAACACTTCAATTACAAAACATTGGTCCAAGCCGGATTTCAAAGGAGATCGATTCAAATTTGAATAATTTGGACGTGAGACAAACTGAATAATTGTCATTGGTGTGTTTCATTATAAAAAAACTTAACGTGTGTACGTTTAGCTCGTGATAAATGCCTCACCAGAAGGTTATAAAAAGAACTACTAGTAATTTAAATAAGGAAAAAAGCCAAAAATACTCTATGTACTTCTCGTGAAAACTCATTGTGCTTTCTCAACTTTTTTTATTGTCATTATACTTAACGTTGTTTACATTTTCGACTCATGTAACTACTGTCACCTTCCTTAAACCCCTTTCTTCCCTAACTGTAATTTCCGACTCATGTATTTCTCAATTTCCGACTCGTGTAGGCACGTCTTTGGTTTCTCTACGATATAATCACGGGAAGATGCATCTTCAAGGACACGAATATTTTCTATGAATATTTTTTCCTCAGCAATCATGCCATCAAATAGAGGTGTTAGCACTTCATCTTGAACAACCATTCTAGGGACAGTCACTGCGCGTGTTGTGTGTGGTTTGATGATAAATGTATTTGGTGTTATGTAGAATTTTAGTTTTAAAGGGATTAAGATTTTAGGGTTTAACGATTTGGGTGTTTATGATTTTGTGTGTTATAGTTTGATTATTATGGTGGGTTTTGGTCGGAATCATGTTATTAACATGGTACAATCACTCAATCAAACCCAGAAACACGTTTGAATAAATCAATCATGAGTGATGGCCGGTAAAGAAGAGGTGGTGGTGATGGCTGGTAAAGAAGACAAGAAGAAGTAATTAAGCATAATGAGTCGAAAATGTAAACAGCGTTAAGTATAATGACAATAAAAAAAGTTGAGAAAGCACAATGAGTTTTCACGAGAAGTAGATAGAGAAAGCACAAAAAGTTGAGAAAACTCGTTTAGTGAAAAATTTCAAGATAGAAATTTTACTTTTAAGCTTTTAAATAAAATTCTTTAAAAAAAAGTAACTCACACTTAGCTTTCTTACATTTTTCTTTGAACTTTCCTACATTTTTCTTTGAACTTTACTACTTTACAAGATCGTATTCGAATTCAATGCAAGGGTGTAACAAGGTGGCGTGGGAGGTTGATATCACGTCCAAGTCAAATCAAATACCGACTGTTAATCTTTCTAGCTTCATCGGTGATTGGTGCTGTGAAGGACTTTCTTGCGATGGTTTTTTTGATGGAAGATGTCATCCCACATCAGGCTGTCGTAATTTGGGCCAAACTTGCGCCTTACTCAGCGAATATTGCTATCCCTATAGATGCGACGGAACTACAATGGGCAGCCATTGTATAGCAGTTTAGTTTGTCAGGGTTTGGTACGCTTGTGTCTGCATTCATGCATGTGAGACAAGCCGATATTGCTGGCTTGCTATATATATATATATATATATATATATATATATATATATGTGTGTGTGTGTGTGTGTGTGTGTGTGGGGTAATAAGGCATGCATGCAGATACGGTGTGCGGTGTACCAAATATGGTGTGTGGTGTACCATCTACAATAATATAACATATCAATGACGTGACACCGTCGTTGATATATATGGGTTTGAATTCCCGTGGTGTGTTTCTTATTGTGTTTAATGAAATGTGCATTGCACTACTGTTTCTATTATGGCAATTAATGTCGAAAGTAACATTTAATTATATGCATGGACGCTATATTGTATCCTCGCTCAGTTGAATGAAATTGAGACTTAACTAAACAACTATTAAGAATAATCCTATGCACTCATACATGTATGCTCACAAACGTGTTACGGGTTTCCATGCTATAAACACGCCCATTAATCTAAATGAGCTATTCGAAGAGGTTGGAGAGACAGTAGATGCATGTCTATGTAACTAAGAAAGTAAAAAAGGTAAGTTGGAAACGTTTGAGCACTGAAATCGGATTAGGATTGGGTGGTTCAAACTTGGAGCTAACATGCATCGCTAATTAATTAGTTTAAACTATCGCATTAGAATTCAATGCAAGGATGTGACAAGGTACGTCGTGTGGAAGTTTGATATCACGTCCATGTCGAATAATTAGATACCGACTGCTAAACTTTCTAGCTTCTTCGATAAACCGAGGGTTACAAAATCCTTTGGTTGATTGGTGAATTAGTTAGTTGTTGTCAAGGACAATGATGGTGGCTCCGGTGATAGACTCGCACATGGAACAGAGATAGAGATGGTGATCAGTGGTAACACTTCAATTACAAAACATTGGTCCAAGCCGGATTTCAAAGGAGATCGATTCAAATTTGAATAATTTTGACGTGAGACAAACTGAGTAATTGTCATTGGTGTGTTTCATTATAAAAAAACTTAACGTGTGTACGTTTAGCTCGTGATAAATGCCTCACCAGAAGGTTATAAAAAAACTAATTTAAATAATAGAAAACTCGTTTAGTGAAAATTTTCAAGATAGAAATTTTACTTTTAAGCTTTTAAATAAAATTCTTTAAAAAAAAGTAACTCACACTTTCTTACATTTTTCTTTGAACTTTCCTACATTTTTCTTTGAACTTTACTACTTCACTACTTTACAAGATCTTATTCGAATTCAATGCAAGGGTGTAACAAGGTGGCGTGGGAGGTTGATATCACGTCCAAGTCAAATCAAATACCGACTGTTAATCTTTCTAGCTTCATCGGTAAAAGGAAGGTTACAAAATCCGATGACTCACTCGGTTAATTGGGTGAATCAGTTGGTTTTTATGGCGAAAATGATGGTGGCTGATCTGCTGATGACTCATCACTCGTGGAACAGAGATAGAGATGGTGACATTTCAATTACAAAAACATTGTACTCGATCCACTCTTTCCTATTTTGTTCGTTGTGGTTAAATTTTTTGGCATGCAGAAATTGAGGAGTCTGGTACATAACTTGCGCCTGCAGGTTAGTGATCAAAATCTGTTTATAATATGTGGAACTGTGGTATCCAGCTGCACATATATACCGGTGATTATTTAGTCTTGAAGCTAGAAGCAAATAGGGTATAGTTTTTTGGGTAAAGGGTTAATTCATATAATATATGAATTAAAAGGTCTTGGCACGAAACAAACTCGGGTATCCACAATCCGAAATTAGATGTTGTACGTGTGCAGTAGTACATTCACAATTGTTTGATTTATTTTTAGTTTGATGCATAACGCAAGGAGGATTACATGTAACTTAATTGTGTGGTTGTTTAAAAATATCTTTAGAAAATGCCTGTAAAACGGTTTATTCATATGTGTTGTAGCTTGTACACATCGTAAGTGTAATCTGTAATGCATTTAAGAATAGGCTTTTGACAAGACCTGAAATGGTTGATGTCTATGATTTACGTTTCATTTAGAGACTATTAGAGCCAGAGCAGTTTATCCGTTTAAAGTAAAAAAAGGGACACTTCTAACATCATGGCCAGCAACAACTATAGAATTACAGGCAGAATGTAGGTCTTGGCCTCTTGGGCATACCTAAAAATTCATAAATATATCTTGGGTCTCTATACCCGCCTAGACAAATATGTGCACATTGAACTACTAGAAAGCCTAGAAGCGGCTACCTACGAAACATCACACCTAAACTCAGAGGCAAATATGTACACGTGCGACTAATAAATAATTATCTTGAAAAACCAGAAGGGAAAAACTACCCTGCAGAAGGATAACAACTTAGGCTATATACTCAGCTATAACACCTCGGTCAGTCAAGAAGTAAAAAGGTCGTGTTTCTAGAAGGGAGCATATGTTTCATAAGTGAGCATATTATTGTCTCCCACATTGTTCTTATGTCGTGCATGTGAGCCGAACTACAACGTTGATAACGTCTTGTAGTAAAATATAATTCACATATCATCAAAAGTGGCTTGGATAATGTTTTCCACGTACCAAAATCGAAGTGTTGCGTTGATATATAAAGTGTTGTCATTGCTTGGTATTTATATATGAAAGTGTCGTAGTTGATTGCGAAAAGTGTTGCATTCATTGTAAAAATTGTTACTTTAGTCTTAAAAGTGTTGCGTTTAAGTCTCAAAAGTGTTGCTCTCCAAGTGTTGTGCTTGATAAATTGGGTCAACACTTGCTTTATCTATGATAAGTGTTGCTTTAGGCCTAATGCGACGTTGCCTAAGGCAGCACTTCAAAAAATCTCGCGTTACCTATAATGCAACACTTTCAAGGCATAATACAACACTTTACGAGTGTTGCCTTAGGTTCATTTTGTAGTAGTGAGGAATGCTTACCAAAGAAGATGAGATTAAGTTGAAATGTCGTATTCACTCACTGAAAAACAAAAAAAGAGACTCGATCAGTCGATCTATAAACAAAAATAGTATATACATATCACAGTCTCAAAATGACATCATTCCCCAATATGTTCTTCTCCGTTCTTCTGGTTAGTTATCTTTGTTATTCTTCTTCAAAACTTAATAGGAGCAAGTTCTTTATTTAACCTCCTGAGGTGAATGCTGCACAACTGAAAAACGATCCATTGTTTTAGAAAAATTACATTTCATGAGCCAAGTCCGTCCCTGAGTGAAGTCTAACGTATATTTATAATAATTACGAGTACTAAGTTAAACACTTGTTTGTTCTCAAGTTTAAGCTCACAAACTCACTGATTTTACACAACCCATACAACCACCACCATTACGGGCGCAACTTGTCTATTATTTGTTTGGTTGGTTGTTGAAATGTTAAAGGATCCGTATATGTTGGTTACTTGTCTTTTTTTTAGGCGAAAAATTATACATATCAAACTATCAACAAATTCACAAAACGAACCAACAAAATTGGATGGGTAACTTTATCTCCTACAAGTTAGCATGATCACTAGCTATCCGTAAATGTTGGCTACTTGTCAGTTAACTATGATGAGGGATTATGGCAATCTCACTCAGTATACAAAAGAAATGAGAGACACATGTATAAATGGCGAAAAGTAAAATAAGTTGACGATGTTGTACGTACTTACGCATTTAACTTATTCTAAGTAACAAATGTGTCTATTGCATTGTCGTTCGTAGCCTCATTATTAATCAATTGGTAACTGGCTAACAATACTTTATAGGCTTACATGTTTGTGGTCTTTTTATTAAAAGGTTTATATGAACTTCTTCGAGTTTGAATTTTGTGATGAGAGTAAGTACTACTCCCTCCGTCCCTAAATAAGTGTCCAGTTGGACTTTTCAAAGTCAAACTGCATCAACTTTGACCATATCTATTTTTGCGAGTATTATATAATACTTGATGCAAAATATATGAATTGATTGGGTTTTAAGTGTGTTTTTCATTGATATAGTTTTTCATCAAGTATTATATAACACAAAAAAAATATTTACGGTCAAAGTTGAACTAGTTTTACTTTGAAAATTCAAACCGAACACTTATTTAGGGACGGAGAGAGTATATATTATCAAACCTTAAAAAAAACAAACCCAAATTCACAACTTGTTTATTGCGGTGTCGTTCTAATGATATTAAATTTACCTAATTTCACAACTTCACAGAATATCAACATCAACGATAGAATCAAGTAATCAATCAATGAAATTATTATACCTAATCAATAAGAATTATTAAGATAAGAAGATATTATAAAATATTCATTAAGCAAATGCAGCAATGAAAGAAACGATCTTTGACATTTGTGGCCTTTGTCCCATCGTTTGATTGAGAATTTGTAGCTTCTACAATGTACTATCAATTGTCTCCGGTCGATCTGATTTATTTATAGAAAGGCGTGATTCTCATTTTATCTTAGATCGGTGTGCCTATACAAATCCTAGTCGCCTCATCTAGTAGACCGCGCAATCATTTTCGTTTGTGTGTTTTAGCTTATATAACGGACTTATGAGCTTATGTTAAATTTAATATTTTATTTTATTCCTTATAAGCTTATACCTTATGTATGTCAGAAATTGTAATTCTCCAAAGATATTGCATTCTTATGAATGGATATTTATAATAACAAATTAAATAGAACCCTCAATGGCCCCCTTCCTCATAAATCAGGCTTTGGCTTACTATAGGTTTCTAATACTCTTACGCAAAATTGAGCGACGAAATCGCGAAATCTTGATAATGAAGAAGTAAACATTAATAATAAAGCTAAAGAAAACTATAACCATATTTTGACGAAGAATCCCGACAACATGCAGAGCAAATTCTTCTATTAAGCAGCGAAAGCATATTTTGTTTCTTCTCTCCCTTGAGAAAGGCAGCGATACGGAAAAGTAAAGGGGAGAAAGTTTACATGCAGAGGCTTCAAAAAGAGGAAAAGAAAGAAAAAAAAATAGATTTATTATCCTTTTTTGTTTTGTTTTTATCTAAAGTAAAGATAAACAGAAATAAAAACATAAAAACAGAACCATGCATATACCATTAAAAGAATCTTAAATTTCTAAAAACTCAGTGAAGCAATCTTAACCGTCTTATTTTTTTATCAAAATTGAAGAACGCACTTTTAACCTTTTTAAAAAAAACGTAACTATCTCACAAACCGTTAATGGTTACGTGTTAAGAATCATACTATCACGATGAGGATTAATTCATGTTTCTATAGACGGCCATTACTATATACTTCAAATAATTTTTTTTGACTTTTTTTGTGCATATAGAAATTTGCGTTTGGTAAAACTACATATGATTTAATGAATTGCATGTTATTTGTGAAATCACACGTGATTCCTACTATACGTATCACATGTGATTTTTTCAGACGTAAATTTTTACACTAAAACAAAACTCGTGAAAAGAGTTTGTCGAAAGTATATAGAAGTGTACGACAAAGATAAAAAAATTCTCGTCGCGATAGCGTATTTTTTGTCGCTTAACGATTTTACCATTTGCAAAAGCTTTTATTTTCAAAAACAGAAGAAAAGCGTCCTTTTTTTATAAAGAAAAAATGATTGCTATGATTGGTTCATTGAGTTTTTATAAAATATAGGGTCTATGTTAAATTCAACTTTAAAAAAGAAGAATGACATTTTTTTTTTCAATTTTTCTTCACAAATTTAAAGAAACGATTGGTGTCCTATAGTAGAGGTACAACAACTAGGACGAATATAATTTGATAGATAACATTGAAGAAGAAAAGAAGATACTAGAAGATTTTTTTTTATCTGTGTCATTTTCTTTTGGTAGATCTGTTGCATTAAAAAAAAAAAAAAAAAAAAAAAAAAAAAAAAAAAAAACTCTTCAGAAAAACTTCTGGTATCTCCTTACTGTTTTCCAAAGTTAATTTTCAGATTTTTTTGAAATATTTTACTATTTTATTTTGATTTATGAACTACTTTAGTTTATTAAATCAGATGAAATACTTTCGTCCTTTCAAAAATTCTGAAAAACTTATTGTAAGCTTCAATCTTTTTTCTAAAGTTTCTGTAAATGTTTGTGATTTTTCTGAGATCATTTGATATTTTTCACTAGTTTATGAGACTTTTTGTGTGAAAAATTAGAGAAAATATTATTTTCTTTCAAAAAAAATCCAAAAATAGTTTCAACTGTTTTTCATCAGTTTATTAATCCGTGAAAATTTTAAATTTATTTCCTTAGTTTACTAAATATTTTAAATTTGATAATGGTTTTAGTTATTGAAATTTTCATTTTTCTTGGTTTAAAATCTTTATACTTTTAAATCTTGGACCTTAATACTCAAATTAGTTTACTTTTTGTAAAAATATCTCCTTATAGAGAGTTTGGTGGTTAAGATTTAATTTATTAAGATTAGTTTGTCTTAATTTTTAGCTTCTTATTATAAAAAGCTTACATTGATACATTTGTTGGTAAAATCGTGATATAGCTTTTGAATTCTCCGAGCAAAATTTCGGGTTTTATCGTTCTACCTTCTTTCTTTATTTTTAGCTAATTTATTTTCCGTTTATTATCATGTTGCTTAATTATTATTATTATTTTTGTTGTTTATATTATTATGATGGTTAATTAGCGCGTAGATTTTGTACGTGTTTGTTTAGAATTCGGTGGTTAGGATGTTGTGATTATTTGCGGAAGTTTTTGTTGGTGATATTATTTGTTAGTTTAGGTTAGTTTATTGACTAGGAATTAGGTTAGTCGTTTATTGTAAACGGATAAATCTTGGGATTTAAGCGGAACTTGACTAAAATAATGAACGCTCAGGCCTTTTTGGTTTTAGGACCTTATTTTTTTACTAGAAAACTTTAGCTCGAGATAATGTTAGTAAGTCACGCTTTAAATCAACTTGACTATCCGTTTATCATAAACGACTAACCTGTTCTAGTACACCATTAATGGGACAAATCCGACTAATTGTTTACTTAGATTGCTTTTGTTTAATTTGACGGGCAACTAATTGGTTTATTGTGCGCGTATAAGATTAAAAATTCATATACGAAAGTATAAAGAGATTAACCCTCGTACGAGTTTTTGATCACCAAAATAATTTCTTTATTAATCGTAATATTTAAACCACCGTTTCCAGACAAACATATTCTCTTACTATGCGTTTGTAGATCCTTGCCATTTGCTTGTTCCCGTAGTGTATTTTAGATAGTATTTTCCTTAGAATTATTGGTAGTTTCTTTAAGTTAGATAATATTAGTTGGTTTTTTAATATTAGAATAAATCCAAAGAGTAAGGATCAAATGAGAAATAAAATTAAAATGAGAAGGGTGAGAAGAAACCACAATCGCACATTTCAGATGCATCTACTAACATAGATGCATCTCCCTTTAAATTTCTCACCTTCATTTGAAATATGTGGCTCTAACTATTTCTCATTCTTCTCATTTCAATTTTTCTTCTCACTAGATCTCTTCCCTAAATCGAAAAACAAACTGAAAAAACGTGATATCTAACCATAAAATAATAAAACTTTTGACGTAATTTTCAAATTCATTGTTTGTCGTGGATACGACTCCGGGAGTTTAGATTCTTACCTTTCCTAAGGTATTTATCCTGTTTACATGGGAAAAATGTTAACCAATACTACGAACCCGGTTTATATCAAAATGATCATACTTATGCCTACCTGTTTGCCCTCACGCAACCCCATTTTGACCTAAATTATGTTTATTTATGTAAAAAAGAAATAATAAAATTGACCGTGCGTGATTAACTAGTCCCTTAATCTAGAATAAAAAAAATTGAACAGAGTGTTGATCTGGCTATTCCCTTAACTTTTTTTGACTAAGCTTCTATAAGTTGTGCAAAAGATAAATGCTAAGAAAGAATTATTTGGAAAACTAGAATGAAAGTTGTATGCCACAACTATGGTGCCGATAGATTCACTACTTCAACGCCATTTAATGCTCCCAGCAACAACAAGATGGAACCATATGCTTCTATGCTAGGAGCATTTCGGGGTATAGGTCTAACCATTTCAATTCCCCGTTTCTGGCATGCTATAGTTATTTAAGTCTCTCGACGGTGGGAATGGGAGATTACATGGGTTGAATAGTTTTTGTTGTTTTAAGAAATATTGGATTCAGTTGCTTTAATGTGA
The DNA here is from genome assembly GCA_019973895.1 of Chrysanthemum seticuspe. Taxonomy (NCBI): domain Eukaryota; kingdom Viridiplantae; phylum Streptophyta; class Magnoliopsida; order Asterales; family Asteraceae; genus Chrysanthemum; species Chrysanthemum seticuspe. The sequence goes on from BPTQ01000005.1 coordinate 57,972,031, forward strand.
AATCAACACGACACACAATATATATATAAACAATAACCAATATGTAAATGCGGAATGTAAACGAAAGATCAAACCAATAGATATGGTGATTTATAGTGGTTTGACACGAAGCTTTCTTCCTCGCCCTACTCCATTCCCCGAGTACCCAACTTGAGAGTTCCCAAGCACAATATTAACAAGCTTCCTTTTGGCGGAGAAAATGTTACAAGGTCGTTTCACTTCTTTACCGATACTAAGCTAAATATCGAGTCTTTCCCAAGGCAAGACCAACCTTATCACTCAATGTATTTTGAGGCCTAAAATACTAACCGAACTCACTAAGATAATGTATGATGATGACTAGTTGGTAGATGATGGTAAAATATTGACACAATTACCATATGCAAAGTAACACAATAATTGGAAGCTTGAATAACTTCTTGTGTTCTTCACTTGAGATCAAAGTGGAAATTGTTGGATCACTTTGAATGTGTTATTGGTCAAGTGAAATCATCAAAGAATGTTATATGGAAGCTAGAGAGTGAGTATGAGAGTTGGAATTTACTGAAAAATTCTTAGAATAATTAGTTATAAATGAAAGTTTGAGTATCTATTTATAATGGATATTCTGTCCAATGTATGGCATCCGAAACATCTGCGGATCTGTAAAATACAGATCTGTGGAGCGTATTAAGACACTCCTTGTACCTAAATTAATTAAATAACCTAATCTTTAAGAATAACTTGAGGACAAAGTTTAAAATAAAATTAGTTTTTTTTTTTTTTTTTTTATATATTATTTGAATTAATTAAATAAGTCTAGTTATATTTAATTAGATGTATTGGTTGTAAAACATTTGATTAAATGTGCTTACCAAATGTTTTAAGTGTTTGAAAGATATATATGGGCTCTTTGATCATTCAATGGACGTTATAATCACATTATTCATATTTGAAGTGATTTACGTCGGAATGTAAACTTACAACTAAATACTTGGTTACGTAAACTTTTATGTCGTATAAATTTGTAATTGCCATTATCAAAACCTTGAAAGACCATAAAATAGAGATAACGTTTTTACGTAATATTGTATTAACATTCATGTTTATATACATTTTTTTTTGGGCATTATTTATTTATACAATTACGGTTCTATGCTTTATGTTATTTTGTATTACGAAAAAAAAAATCAATGTTGCCTTTTGTTTATCAAACTCTAATATTAGATTATTTGTGTTGTTAAAGCTATTGAGGATCCATTTTTAAACGCAACCTTAAACGTCCGTCGAGTCTCTTGGACAATCAATTTATATTGACATGTTTGACTATTGAATATGATCACTGGTTTTGTGTGTTTTATAAGCTCAGTGAAAGAAGCAATAGATGTAATTATTGCCCATGTGTCTAAATTAATAAAGTCTATAAATAGTCTAGACGAGTGTGGAAACCCGCGCGATGCAGCGGGATTGCTTTTGTAGACGTGAATTTTGATAGGGACTATTTTTGCCAAATTGCTATAGAGGACTTACTTTGTAGCGACACTTAAACCTTAGGGACTATTTTTGCCAACTTAGACTTACTTTGCAACGACACTTAAACCTCAGGGACTATTTTTGCCAACTTGCGAAAGTTGGCAATTAATGATGAGACACGTGTCAAGTGAAGGACGTTTGTCTTGGCTAATAGTATATATAATAATAATAATAACTAGTAGTAGTTCACAACATTTTGTTTAGCAATACTACTATAAAAGATTGATCATGAAGAATATGTATGCAATGGCGTTTCTTCTCGTTGTTCTCATGAGTACGAGCATGACTTTGTGTGTTTCCTCAAACAATGATGGTGATCAGGAGATTTTCATGGTTGTGGATGATCAAACGACCATGCATGATGCAGGAATAGGGATGTAACGTACGTTACATGCATGTTTTAGATTGTTAGTTAATAAAGTAATTGCTTAAGCTAAAGAGGGGCTAGCATTAGTATTTCATATATTATTAGCAAACCTCCTTTCACTTAGAGCATCCGCAATATATCAAATTGTTAAAAGCTTTTTACTATTTTAAAAAGTCTTTTGAAAGGGTTTTTTGTTGCAATGAAAGCTTTTTGAAAAGATTTTGTTCAAAGACTTGGTATACATCAAGTCTTTCATCCAAGCTTTGCTTGTTAAATGTTATATACATTAAAGGCATTAAATGCATCAAGTCTTAAAAGCTTGATGCATTTTAGATGTTCTAAGATCTCATGTAAAATTAAGAAACCAAACTAGGCAAAGACACCTAAAAAATTGACTAATATTTGTTCTCTCCTACTATACCATCCCTTTTTGTAGGCGAATCCGCCAGTTCAAATTGGGAAATTCCTTTTGGAAGACCGGAAGGTATTGGCACTTTCACGAAAATCATCCCCGAGTAGGAATTGCATTACTCCTATCAGCCACGGGGGCGCTTGATTGGTGTTGTGAAGGGCTTATATGCATTGATGGTCCGTTTGATGGAAGATGTAAACCCCAATATGGCTGTGCTGCTAAGGGCGCTGATTTCGACTTGCTCAGCCCATGTTGCGTTGCTATCCCTATACATGCAGCGGAACTACACGAGGCAGTACTTGTCTTTAGTTTAGTTTGTTAGGGTTTGGTAATTAAGCATATGACTGCGTGCATGCATGTGAAACAAGCCGGCCGATATTGTTGGCTCGCTATATATATATGTGTGTGTGGTAATAAGGCAGGCATGCAGATATAGTGTGCTGTGCAGTGTACCATAATATAACTTATCAATGACGTGACAGCGTTGTTGATATGGGTTCGAATTCCCGTGGTATGTAATTTGTTACTCCCTCCGTCCCAAAATATAAGTCCATAATTGACTTTTCAAAGTCTTTTTTTTCCGACTTTGACTGTAATTATTTTTTTTCGTGCTATATGATACTTGATGAAAAGTATACCAATGAAAATACATTTGAAACACGAATCCATTTATATATTTTGCATCAATTATTATATAACACGAAAAAAAATAATTTCGGTCAAAATATAAAGAGAAAGACTTTGAAAAGTCAAAAGCGGACTTATATTTTGGGACGGAAGTAGTATTATGTTTAATGAAATGTGCATTGCACTACTGTTTCTATTTTGACAATGTCGAAAGTAACATTTAATTATATGCATGGACAATATATTGTATCCTCATTGTGTTGAATAATGCAATTGATCGAGATTTATCTAAACAATGTAGATAAAACTATACACTTCCCTTTCAATATGCAAAAATTTTGAAGCACTCATACATATATCTGCTCACAAACGTGTTACGCATTTCCATGTTATAAATAGTACTCCGTAGATGTCTATGTGACTAAGTAGGTAAAAAGGTGAGTTGTAAACGTACGAGCTCTCATTCAATCGGATTAGGAGTGGGAGGTTCAAACTTGGAGCTAACATCGCTAAGTTTAAAAGATCGAATTTGAATTCAATGCAAGGATGTAACAAGGTGGTGTGGGGGTTTAATATCACGTCCAAGTCAAATAAATACCGACTGTTAACCTTTTGTAGCTTCTTCGATAACCGGAAGGTTACAAAATCCGCTGACTCACTTGGTTAATTGGGTGAATCAGTTTGTTTTTGCCGGCGACAATGATGGTCCTGATCCGCTGATGACTCACTCGCGGAAAAGAGATAGAGATGGTGACATTTCAGTTACAAAACATTGTACTCCACTCTTTCCTATTTTGTTCGTTGTGGTTAAATTTTTGACATGCATAAATTGAGAAGTCTGGTACATAACTTGCGCCTGCAGGGTAGTGATCAAAATCTGTATATAATATGTGGAAGTGTGTTATCGAGCTGCACATGCCGATGATTATTTAGTCTTGAAGCTAGAACCAAATAGGGTATATATAGTTCAATCCGAAATTAGATGTCATCTAGGGATCACTACAAGAATCGACGCTTTTAGCCACGATCAAAATTCGTGGCTAAAACTCCAGATTTCGTGTCCATATAGTTATTGTAACGAAAATTCGTGACTAGAAGGTCGTCGCAATAGCCTCGTACCTAAAGATCTATTTGCCACGAATTGTTCACACTTTTAGTCACGATCACTTTTAGCCACGAAAGTCAACAATTTAAGCCACGACATGCGTCACTGTAAAGTTTGAAAAAAAAAAAAAAAACAACAATTAAAATATTATTAAAACTTTTCGTCACGACACGTCGTGACTGAATATATATTGATATTTCAATATTGATCTTTTTGTCACGACTGGTCATGACTAAATGATTATTGGTATTTTAATGTTAAACTTTTTGCCACGACCATGTCATAGCAAAAAGAAGCGCTAAAATTCTTGTAATTTTTAGCACGCCTTCTCGTGGCTAATATTATAATGACATTTTAATTGTAAACATTTAGACACGCATTGGCGTGGCTAAAGATTTTCAAACAAAAATCATTGTACCTTTAGCCATGAACGGTCATGGCTAAAATCAATGTCTTTCTCCATTAGAGCTGCTGTTTTAGCAACAAACCTATATTTTTCCCGGATGATTTTCTAGATCCGTAACATACAAACAATCCCAAATATCAATAACATAATGTAATACCCCGAAAACCGGTACATCATAAGCATACCAGTCATGGGTGTGATGTAGGTATGCAGTTTTAATAAGTTTCTCGTCAGATTTAATAATCATTTAAGGACAAATGATAACTAATCTTACGGAGTCGTATTCTACGACGAGATATGAATTCAAATTAACGTTTGTGTCTTTTGTTTTATGCTTGATTATCAAATATTGTTTTGGTTTGGATTTTCGAGAAAATTTTAAAAACTATTTTAACTAATTTAAAAGTAGACTACAACTAATGATGATAAAAATAAGCTAAGAATATGATAATAAAAAATATGGCAAATGACATAAAAAGGCATCAAAGTTAGGGTCTATTTCCAATTAAGGTATTCTACTTTTTTTCTTGCATAAAAAGGTACCCAACAAAATTTTTTGGCGGATTAGGGCTTTTTACTAACGTTCGTTAACTCACTTCGTTAGTATATTACATGTTTAATCCTCGAATTTGTATAATCATTTCATGCAACATCCAAAAAAATTTTGAATTGTTTTTTACATGTTTGGTCATCGAATTTGTATAATATTTCATTCAACATCCAAAAAATTTTCCAAAATTTTTTTTTGAAAATTCTTTTTGAAAATTTTAAAAAATCTCGAAAATTTTGTAAATTCATTTCGAAAATTTTAAAATTTATTTAACAAAGTTTGTAAAAAAAAATTGAAAATTCTATTCGAAAATTTTGAAAAATTTTGAAAATTCTTTTTGAAAATTTTGAACAGAGTTTGAAAAAAAAAATTTGAAAATTCTATTCGAAAATTTTGAAAAATTTAGAAAATCTTTTTGAAAATTTTGAAAAATCTTGAAAATTCTTTTCGAAAACTTTGAAAGTTTTTTGACAAAGTTTGAAAAAAAAAATTGATAATTCTATTCGAAATTTCAGAAAAAATTTTTTTTGAAACAAAATTCTATTCAAGATTTTGAAAAAAAAAATTCAAAATTTTCGAAAAAAAAATTTTCAAAAGTTTCCAAATTTTTTTTCAAGATTTTTCATAATTTTCAAAAAGATTTTCAATCGAATAGAATTTTCAAATTTTTTCAAAATTTTCGAATTGAATTTTCAATTTTTTTTTTTCAAAATTTTTTTTTGGAAATTTTTTTTGGATGTTGAATGAAATATTATACAAATTCGAGGACCAAACATGTAAAAAAACAATTCAAATTTTTTTTGGATGTTGCATTAAATGATTATACAAATTCGAGGACTAAACATGTAATATACTAATGAAGTGAGTTAACGAACGTTAGTAAAAAACCCATATCCGCCAAAAAATTTTGTTGGGTACCTTTTTATGCAAGAAAAAAAGTAGAATACCTTAATTGGAAATGGACCATAACTTTAATGCCTTTTTGTGCCATTTACCCTAAAAATATGCTTGTCAAGTGAAGTGAAAAGGTTATTAAGTGTGAATAATCATTTAAGCCCGTTGAATTAATGCTTGTCAAAATAAAACTATTTTCTCACAATGTTGGTTTATTTTAAAAATAATTATTTTTCCTGGTAATAATCACTAGATTCAAATAATTAATTATCCTAACGGCTTTTGCCCATTAAAATAATCAACTAAATAAATCTAAAAATAATCTGGAGATTATTGATTAACAATCTTCGATACCCGTTTAAAAAACTATTTTCTCACAACGTTTGTTTATTTTGAAAACAATTCTTTATCTTGGTAAAAATTACTAGATTTAGATGATTAATTACACAAATGGCTTTTGCCCGTTTAAAATAATCAAAAATCAATACAAGTAACCGAAGATTATTAATCAACAATTTATAGTTTTCACACTCAAATCCCAAATCACTACTCACTTAACAAGCATATAAATAATCTAGTCAGTAAGCATAACGATTAACTAACAATAACAATCTCAACAATAATAAGCATATTTCTACACTAAATGTTTAGGCTAAATATTAAAAATGTAAGAGATTAGAACCCGATCCAATGAGACGAGACTAATTGACCACCCAATCTTATAAACTAAGACAAACCCTAAAGATTACTTCTATTTTACCAAATAGTTAATAAAGTTGTAAACTTTATTCACTAATTAGCTTAATAAAAACATTGAAAGCTAACTTTAGAAAATAAGCTAGCTTATAAGAACCTTAAGCTCCACGCCTTAGATGATTGAATGGATCAAAGAAAAATCCAAAATTTATCAAGGTTAGTACAAATAAGCTAACGAATAAGCTATAAGCTAGTAGCTTAAATCCAAAATATGAAGTATTTTGGAAAGAAAAAGCTAAAAGATATTAGATATAAAGCTAAAAATAAGGTAGGTGATTTGCACACTCCTCAAATTGATTGAGACACTCTAATTTAGAGTGTCTTGACATTTATACCCTTACAGGGTGAATATAAGTAAAAATCATGTGGGGTATAAGTGTCAATATACACTAAATTAGAGTATCACAATCAATCAAGAGAGTGTGCAAATCACCACCCAAAAACAAAAAGTAAATAAGCTAAAGTGAAATAAGCTAAAAGATTAAAGCTTTTTAAACAAAAAAAATTAACATATCTAAATCCACCCAAAACTAAGTTGTCTACTTCTAAAAGTATGCACGGATGTGTATATTTAGGTATTAGATCTATAAAATAAGCTAGTGTATAGCTTATTAATAAAGAAAAACTAATAAAGTTAAAAGATCTTTATTTTTTGTATTTTTTTATATAAGTTGTAAAAAAAACTAAGTAGATCGAAAGAAAATAAGTGCGGTTTGAAAGAAAAAGTAAATAAGCAAAGTGCTTATTTGAATAAGCTAAAAGATAGCTTATCCAAAATAAGCTAAATCTAAGTAAACCAAAATAAGCTATAACGTGAAGCTTATTTTTCTTATTAGATTAAGAGAAGTAAAAGAAGAAAATAGAGGGTAAGAAGAAGAAATAAATAAGCTATATAGGAAATATAATATTCTTTATTAAACTAAAAAGGTTGATTACAATAAGCTACAAATAAGCTAATTCAATAAGCTAAAATAAGTACTACACTAATAATACTACTACTCTCTTTACTATGTGTTTTTGTGTGTGTTGGGATCCATTCAGAATGAGCAGCTCGGGCCCATTTTATAGCCAAAGTGCACCACGGGCAATATAGTCTTTTCACAAGTAACAGGTTTTACCAGCACCAACACGTGGGACACATGTCACCAAATTAGTGGCCAGCCGCACTGCTATAACCTTCTGCTAACGTCTGGAACCGCATACCTGTCGCAGCCCTGAACCTCGTACTGGCACGACGGTGCCGCCTTTTAGAACCTTGCACTTACCACGTGTCAGCCTCCTATTGGTCACCCGCCAGCCGCCACTTGTACATGTACCTGCAATCATTGGTTTCAGCGCGCTGCCACGTGGTAGGTTGTCATTAGACAACCACCGACACGTGGCAGCATATGATTGGCCAGTGTTGGGATTAAAAGTCTTCTTAATGCTGTTTATGTTAGTGTTGCTCATGTTAATGTTACTGCTGCTCAGAAGATACTGCTGCTCATGAACTTAAAAGAAAATATACTAAGTGTTCAAGACTGCCAGTGTAAAGTTACTACTGTTATTACAAAGTTAAGACTGGTGATGAAGTTACTTCTGCTGGAGTTAAAGTTACAAGTGTTAGGCTTAAGTTTATATTGTTAGACGTTTTTGTTAGGTATGCTTATGAGATATGTATTGGATAAATTTTGATATACTTAGGAAAGTATTGTAACCCGTGTATGACTCCTTGGTGTATAAAAAGAGGTCCTAGGGCATTGTGTTAGATGTAGAAAAAGTACTGAAACACACAATCGTTTAGCTTCAAGGTTTTGTAACCCTAATACTGTTAGATTATTCATATTATTATTAATAATTATATTGAAGCTTGTTTTTTGATTTGTGTTCATTGTGTTACTGTTTCATTAAAGAATTCTTCTTAATATTAAAGATCAGATTCCGCATAATCTTTAATACATTCATACACAGTTTCTATCATTAGTTGTGTTAGATTTATCTAATATAAATAGTACTTTTGTACAAGTTAAGGAAAAAGATCTAATTAAACTAGGATCAACAAGTGGTTTCAGAGCTTGTGATCTAGAAGAATTTGTCTCTATACACAAGATCTTGCAAGAAGACACGGATCAAGATTTTGCAGACATGGTGGCTGCATCTAAAGTTCCTATGCTCAAACATGGTGAGTTTGAGATATGGAGGATGAGGATTGAGCAATACATCCAGATGATTGACTATTCACTATGGGAGGTCATAGAGAATGGTAACACCTTGCCAAAGCTAAGGTTGTGGAAAGTGTTGAGACAACTTTGCCTATTACATCTGCTGAAGATAAGGCTCAAAAAAGATTGGAGGTAAAAGCTAGAAGTACTTTAATAATGGGCATTCCCAATGAACATCAGTTAAAGTTTAACTCTATTAAAGATTTCAAGTCATTGTTGGAAGTTGTAGAAAAGAGATTTGGTGGGAATGATGCTACAAGAAAGACTAAGAGTAATCTCTTAAAGTAGCAATATGAGAACTTCACTGCTTCAAGCTCAGAGATGCTTAATGAAACTTTTGACCGGATTCAAAATCTTGTGAGTCAGTTGGAGATTTTGGATGAAAAGCTCTTACAAGAAGATGTTATTCAAAAGCTATTGAGAAGTTTGTCAACAGAATGGAACACACATGCTGTTGTGTGGAGGAATATAGCTGATCTGGATACTATGAGCATGGATGATCTCTATAACAACCTCAAGGTGTATGAACCAGAAGTTAAAGGGAAATGTAGCTCAAGTTCGAGCACACAGAACATGGCTTTTGTGTCTTCTTCAAATAACAGTTCTAGTAGCACTAAAGGAGAAGTTAATATTGCTCATGGAGTTTCTAGTGCTAGCACTCAAGTTAATGCTGCTAATATTGATAAATTGAGCGATGCTGATATTTATTCATTCTGTGCTGATCAACCAAATAGTCCTCAACTTGCACATGAGGACTTGCAACAAATTCATTCAGATGACTTAGAAGAAATGGATTTGGTATGGCAAATGGCCATGTTGACTATGAGGGCTAGAAGGTTTCTAAAGAATAATGGAAAGAAGCTTAATATCAATGGCAATGAGAACATTGGATTTGATAAGTCTAAAGTGGAGTGCTACAACTGCAACAAGAGGGGACATTTTGCTAGAGAGTTCAGAGCTCCAAGAACTCAAAACTACAAGAACAAAGAGAGCTCAAAAAGGAGTGTGCCCGTGGAAACATCAAATTCCATAGCCTTGGTGTCATGTGATGGTCTTGGTGGTTATGACTAGAGTGATCAGGCAGAGGAAATTATACACTCATGGCTTTCTCATCTTCAAGTTCTGACTCAGAGGTATCCAATGATTCTATCTATTCAAAATATTGCTTAGAAACTGTTGAATCTTTGAAATCTCAATATGATAAACTGTTAAAAGATTTAAAAAAATCTAAGTTAATGATTCTAGGTTATAAGGCATGTTTAGAGTCAGTGGAAGAAAAACTTGAATTCTATAAAACTAATGAGTCTATTTATGCTGAAAAGATTAAGGGCTCAGAGTTTGAAATTCATGTTGAAGAGATAACTATTTGAGAGCTTAGGAAAAAACTTGAAATAGTTCAAAAGGAAAAAGATGGCATTCAACTAAATGTAGATAAACTTGAATATGCATCTAAAAGTGTCAACAAGATCATAGAGATTCAGATTGTCGAAAATTGCTTGAAAGGTTTAGGCTTTAATGCAGTTCTAACTCCCAATCTTTAAACATAGCATGTGCAATCCCTTAGGCTCGAGTTCAAATCCGGACATACGTTATTATATATGTTCATAATCCAAAAATGACAACGTCATTATTATAGCTTTCTAAGCATAAAGTTACATATTGATATGAAATTAGAAATAGCAAGAGACAGTAACCTTGAGCTTCTCTACATGGAACACGGGATTAATAATCAACCTATGTTTAACCCATTGATCAGCTTCGACATTGGCTATACCTCTAGCTAACAACTTTGTCAATGGATTATGTTCCGAGACTGCCGTTATATATAACAATACTAAAGAATTGCATTGCACCAATACTGAACAACATCCAGATATGATGACTGCACTATTCTCCAAGATGCCTGTTACACATTGTTTTGGTTACAAACAATACATATACAACCAATAATTAAGAACCAAATAAAATCATCATTTTATGACAGAAAATGATACCTTATTATTACGATGGACCACATGACAATTCCAAAGATTTGCAGCCTGCCAAGCCAGTTTTTAATAGGCATTAATCATTTAAATAGGCAACTTACCTAAAGATAACCCAAAACCAAAAACTTAGTCGGTAAAGGACTCAAATAACATAATGTGATGATACGTGACACCTAATTGAACAACAATAGAGGGAGATATCATTGTTACCATTCACATTATTAGGTATAAATACTACATTACAGGGGCGATGTTCCATAAACTAAAGACATGTGAAGCAAACGTGTACCTGATTTTGACACCATGATTTAAGCCAGATTCTCCTCCCCACAATCAAGCACGTAACTGTAACCATTTCATTTGCCAACGCCATGAATTGATCTAACACTCAAACACGGCCAACAATGCTCGCAAGATGTTAGAATTCTCGGTTGCATCTTACTGCTTTTGTCATTTGTTGTTGTAGTTACAACTGCATAAAAATTAAGACAGTAGCATATTAAGAGCAAACAGAAATAAATGCAGGAATAAATAACCTGTAATTATACAACACAATCACAAACCTTAACATTCAAGGTGCAAATAGGATAACTTCGTCACATCATCAATTGTGGCAGCTGGTTCTACCACCTTACATTTTTTTATCATAAATTTGATTCATTACTTGGCAACCACCTTGAAAACAAACCCAAATTTATGAATCCGTTGACCGAAAATAGTTCACTAAGAATTTATTACGTCCTCGATTCAGCTCAAAATCGCTAATAACTGCAATAAACAAACCTAATACTCTTGAAATCATATTCGACTAACCATGTGTAGCCTACTAATTGCGCAAAAATTAACTAATATACAAAAATCCAATTGGAATCAACATTGTTAATACAAATAGCGTCCAAAAACGTTATTTATATTTTATAATCTTTACCTTGTTTTGTTAACGATAAAAGTAAATTTCATTTTTGCAAAGTATAAAGCTTGTCAAGATTGTTAGATATTATTACAAGCTTTTCTTAAATAGTTTTCAACATTTAAGCATTAACATTTTATCACTTTTTGATTAATTACATATTAATCCGCATTATTAGCCTTCTAAATTAAAATGTGTCTCAACATTTTAGATTAAACATGTTTAGTTACTTTAACAAAACATTACATAAATATTTACTTAAATATCATGTAAATTCTAAAAATGGAAAACTACATATTACATCATGGCTTGCATCACCTTAGAAATCTTTAGAAGATTTCATGAAATATTTTGTTTAGATACTCACTCAACATATCTTGCATAATCTTGGAGAAATTTAGGAAGATCCTTGAAAGATTTTTTGTAATCTTTCTGTCAAATTGGCGGAACCAAAAAATATAAAGGGCGGAACCTTTTTTTGGTTCCGTCCAGTCCGTACTAGTCTGATCATTTGGCCTATAAATAGCAAGCCACCTCAAGTTGTTTTCTCATCCCTCATAAGAATAAAACACATAAATTCTCTCATTCTATTACATCTAACTCAGTTTCGTTTCATTTTAGTGAGCATCTTTTGTAGCAAAGAAGATCAAGGCATAATCAAGCTTCAACAAATAGTTGAAAGTCTTGTTAGTTTTGTTATTGTGTGAATTGCTATTATTCATACATCATTGTTGTACCAAATCATCTTAAACCTCTGAGTGTGATCGGTTAGTATTTTAGTCCTTAAAATACATAGTGTGTTGGGAGTGGTTATACCCTTTTAAAAGAACTCGACATCTAGCTTTGTGTCGGAAATATTGTGTTAGCAACGTGTAAAGGTTTTCTCCGCCGGTTAAAGGAGCTTGTTGATTAGTGAAGATAACTCTCGAGTTAGAGATTCGGGGAGTGGAGGAGGGTAAGGAAAAAGAGTCTTTGTAGACCGAACCACTATAAACAACATTTTCGTGGTTTAATTGTTTCTTTCCTTTCTTACATATTATTTATTGCTTGCATATTATTCATTCTTTACTATTTATATTGATTGATCTCACAATAAGTTTTCAAAACAATTAAAATTTTAACGGTAAACTATTCAACCTCCTTCTAGTTTTCCACAATAGGTACCAGAGCCTCGTTGCTCAAGGTTTTCTAAAATATATTATATTTTATAAACTTGAAACGATCCATGGATTCCGAAAACTTTAAAGAAGGGCAATCTATGCAAAGACCACCATTCTTTGAACCCAATGGATTTATCTATTGGAAAAACCGTTTTGAAACATATGTGAAATTGAAAGATATATAGATCTTTGGTATGTTATCATCAAAGGTGATTATATTCCTACAAAAAAAGATATTTCAAATGATGAACAAAAAAATTAATAGGTAAAAACAATGAAGCTAAAATGATGCTTTATAATTCTTTGCCTAAAAAGGAATATGAAAGAATTTTTATGTGTGAAACCACTAAAGACATTTGAGAATCTTTAATAAGCACACATCAAGGGAGTTCAGAAGTCAAGGATAACAAAATTGATCTTCTTGTTCAACAATATGAACAATTTGTTATCCATGAAGATGAAACCATTGATTGTGGATTTGCCGTTTTAATACCATTATTACTTCTCTTAAAGCACTTGATGAATCTTTTCGTAGCAAGAACTTTGTCAGGGAATTTCTTAGAGCACTCCATCCGATATGGAGAGCAAAAGTAACGGCTATTGAAAAATCAAAAGATCTCTCAATAATGTCACTTGACGAGCTAATTGGAAATCTCAAAGTCCATGAAATGGTGATGGAGAAAGATTCGGAAATCATCAAAGGCAAAAGAGAAAAAGTCAAATCCGTTGCTTTAGAAGCAAGAGCGTAATCAAGTGATGATCAAGAGTCTTACTCGGATAGTGAAGATGAGGAGTATGCCATGGCTGTAAGAGATTTCAAAAAGTTCTTTAAAAGAAGAGGGAGGTTTGTAAGGCAACCCCGAGATGACAAGAAGTCATTCTGGAAAGACCGTGATGACAAGAAAGGAGAAGAAGAAAGGAAGTGCTTTAGATGTGGAGATACAATTCATCTAATAGGAGACTATCCCAAGCCACCTAAAAGCAAAACTCAATGAGCCTTTGTAAGTGGTGCTTGGATTGAAAGTGATAATGATGACGAAGAACCAAGTAAGGAGGAGATCGCTCTCATGGCACATGAATCGAACGAGGTACATTCCGACTCATCTTACTCCTCTATTGATGATGACACCTTGCAAAAACAATATAATCAATTATGTGAACTTAGCTTAAAATTTAAAACTAAAAACAAGTTTTTAAAAACCAAAAAGGATTTTTTAGAAAATGAAGTTTATGAGTTAAAAGAAAAGGCAAAACGCTTAGAAAAGAGCAAGGCTAATGATGATGGTTGTAAATCATGTCAAGAGTTTGGTCTCGAAATAGAAAAGCTAAAACTCACACAAGAAGTTCTTATCGAATATAACTCTAAATTTAAGAGATTTGACAAAAGAATTTCTTGTGTGGATGAAATAGTAAGAATTCAAAAAGTACCAGGGAATAGAAGTGGATTAGGCTTTAATGAAGTAGTAATTCCAAGTATTCAAACCAAAACAACCGAAGAGACAAACAGACTGTCCCAACCAAAACAGTAAACCACGGACAAGACGGAACCAAAATTTATGTTCCGTCCGTTGAACCAAAGGGTTCCGTGGTTACTGCAGTGTGACATAAAGTTTACGAAACGGACTGTAGTGAATTTGTCAAAGTTACTAAGAAATCTAAAGATGTTAAGCCTGTTGTTACAATAGGAGTAAGGACATGCTAAAAATGAATTTAGATCTAAAACCACTCAACAAAGGCCTAAAACACCTATTACCAAACGCACATTTCCCAAAAGCAACTACAACACACAACCCAACTATCAACATACCGGTTGGAATCAAAACTTTCCTAGACCATCTCAAACTTCTAATTACATGCCATGGAATCCATATCCATCGTTTTCATACATGAACCAAGTAAACGGTATGTTTAACCCAAACTGACCCATGAGATATTGGGGACCAAACGCTTGAGTTGTATGTTTCATAGGTATGCTTGAAAGTCGGCTTGGAGCCTGATGAATGGATAAAAGATAGCGGATGCTCAAGACACATGACGGGAAACAAAAGCCTCTTCTCAACATACCAAGAGTATGACGGAGGTAAGGTCACTTTTGGTAGCAATCTCAAAAGCAAAATCCTTGGCAAAGGTACGATTGCTCATGACTCTCTAGCTATTGAAAATGTTGCTCATGTTGATAGACTAGGATTTAACTTGCTTAGTATTAGTCAACTATGTGATAAAAAGTATAAAGTCCTCTTTGAAGAAAATGGTAGCAAAAATCCTAAAAGACGGTATCACCATAGCAAAAGGAGTTAGGAAAACCAACATATATGTCATGAGAATAGATAGAACATCTAGATATAAACTTTGCTTAACAACCTTAGATGATAGCTCTACTATTTGGCATAGACGTCTAGGTCACGCTAATATGAGACTCCTTAAAACCTTGTCCTCAAAAGAGCTAGTTAGAAACTTACCAAAGTTGAAATATGACCAACACTTTTGTGATGCTTGCAGAATTAGGAAACAAGTTCATAGTAGCCATAAGGCTAAAAACATGGTATCCACATCTAGGTGTCTAGAACTTTTGCATATTGATTTGTTCGGTCCATTTGCTATACAAAGTTATGGAGGAAACTTCTACACTTTGGTCATTGTAGATGATTAATCAAGGTATACTTGGAAAAAGTTTTTGAAAACCAAAAATGAAGCTTTTGATCAATTTGAAATACTTAGTAAGAAAATTCAAAATCAACTGTAGGTGTTAGCATTGAGTCGATCCGAATGGATCATGGTCGTGAATTCGATAATGAAACACAATTTGAAAACTTTTGTGATACTAATGGTATAACACACAACTTTTTGGCTCATCGAACACCCCAATCTAATGGTGTAGTAGAACGTAAGAACCAGATACTTCAAAAATGAGTAGAATAATGCTTAATGAACAAAACATACCCCAAAAGTTTTGCTGTAACGCCATTGACACAATTACTTACATCTTAAATAGAGTCTTAATACGTCCGTTCTTGAACAAAACACCTTATGGAGTTTATAAAGGCAAGAAGCCTACTTTAGGATACTTTAGAGTATTTGAATGTAAATGTTTTATTTTAAATACCAAAGATTATCTCACCAAATTTGACCTAAAGTCTAATGAAGGTGTGTTTATTGGTTACTCACAAACTAGCAAATCACATATCATTTTAAACAAAGAAACAATGAGAGTCGAGAAATCGTTAAACATAACATATGACGAAAGTCCACCTCCCTCTAAGACATCACCTTTGGTATATGATGACTTAGTTGAAAGTCAACTTATTGAAAATCAAGAAAACAATGATAATAACAAGGAAGATGAACCATTAAATAAAGATATTGTTAATATTAAAGAATCCAAAAGTCATCCATTAGAAAAAGTCATAGGACAATTAAATCAAAGAACATTAAGATCACAAGCTCAAAATCAAAGTAACTACTTTTGTTTTGTGTCATACATTGAGCCGAAAAACGTAAACGAAACAATAAAAGATCAATCTTGGGTAATTTCTATGCAAGAGGAGCTAAACCAATTTATTAAAAATGATGTATGAACCTTAGTTTCAAAACCAAAAAATCATACTATAATTGGAACAAAATGGGTTTTTCGAAATAAAATGGACGAAAACGGTGTAGCGTCTATAAACAAAGCTAGGCTTGTAGCGCAAGGCTATAATCAACAAGAAGGTATTGATTACGACGAAACTTATGCACCGGTAGCTAGGATCGAGTTTATTAGAATCTTACTTGCATATGCATGTACACACGATTTCAAAATTTTTCAAATGGTTGTTAAAAGTGTATTTTTGAACGGTTTCATTAATGAAGAAGTATATGTTGCACAACCTCCCGGATTCACCGATTTTGAAAAACCAAATCATGTTTTCGAACTTAAAAAGGCATTATATGGACTTAAACAAGCACCAAAAGCTTGTGTGGAAAACTAGAAGGGGGGGGTTGAATAGTTTTACTGATTAAAACTTTGTTTTAAACTATTTAGATCGACTTATGTCAATCTATTTAATGTGTGTGTTTGATGATGATAGATAAGCATATAAATAAGTAATGCAAAGATAAAGAGTAAAGGAACACAAAACCATGACACGAGTATTTATAGTGGTTCGGCTACAAGGTCACCTTCCTTGCCCTCTCCATTCCCCGAGTTTCCCACTCGAGAGTTCATAAGCACTACACAACACAAGATCCTTAATGTGGCGGAGAAGCCTTCACAACGTCGCCTACTCTTTATTTGGTACTAGGCTAGACACCGAGTTCTTCCACGAGGTAGAACCACCTATCACAACGTCGCCTACACTTTATCCGGTACAAGGCTAGATACCGAGTTCCATTACAAAGAAGGAACTACTACCCAACACTACACCACTACACGACTATCCCAAAGGAGACACACTCGTTATTACAACACCATAAGGATATCAATATCCTTTAACCCAAAATATCTATCTTGTACATCGATACACCATATCGAATGTACACCCTTGGCACCTTTCACTAATGCCTTTGACATGCCCCTTCGGCACCTTTCACTAATGTCTTTAACACGACCCTTCGACACCTTTCACTAATGCCTTCAACACAACACTTCAATGGAGGGAGAAAAGAACTATCAACAAGATACACTTCAGTAGTCTTGATGATGACGAATCTTAGCAACTCATGACCTTGAGCTTGCACGTCTTCAAGAGGTGGTGATCTCGCCTTTAAGAGGAACGTAGAGAATCACACAAACATAAAACTACATAGAATGATCCTTTGGATCAGAGGTTGGAGATGTTACAATACTAAGAGAGAGTGTGTGTAAAAGTGGTGGTGAGCAAGAGAGAAATGGCTCACTATTATAGGCAAAAATGTTTATTGTCCCACGGATCCCTCCTAAGAGGGATCCGGCTAGTGCAATCTTTGGGATCCGGCTGCTGGGTCAGCTAATTCCGGATTTTGGGTTGCAAACTGGGTTATGGTTTATGGGTTATGAACCATGGGTTATGGGTAATGAATTATGGATACCCAACAAGATGCAATGTATATAGACATTAGGTTATGGGTCTTGGGTCATGGATCATGGATCATGGATCATGGATAATACCCAACATGACTTCATGCATGATGTCATGCAATGGGTCATGGGTTATGGATCAAGTTCCATGAGTATGGGTCATGGAATTTGGGTTTTACCCAATAACATTCATTGTACCTATTCATGGGTCATGGGCCATGGAATTTGGTTTTTACCCATTACATTACCCATAATATGTACAATGTGTAAGTACATTTCCATATTATGTAAACACTAGTTATTATGCATTTCTATAAGATGTAAACAAGATTACTTGTTTAGTGATTATATGAAAATGTAAGTGTGTTAGTAAACTATTGGCTCAAACCTTTTACGTATTTTATTTGTTTCATTAAAATGATTTTACACTTGTTATCGACAAAACATTAGAAGATCGTAAAATATAAATAAACGTTTTTATGGCTTATTTGTATTAACAGCTTGGTATGATCGACTTAAGACCTTTTTAGTTGAACATAAGTACACTATGCGATTAGTAGATAATACCCTCTTTACCAAGAAAAAAGACTCACATATTATCATAGTTCAAATATACGTAGATGACATAATATTCAGAACAACTTGTCAATAGCTATGGGATGATTTCTCTAAAATCATGCACGACGAGTTTGAGATGAGTATGATTGGCGAATTAAACTTTTTCTTAGGACTTTAAATTAAACAACTAGAAGATAGTATATTCTTTAACCAATCTAAATACATAAAGGATATGCTTAAGAATTTTGGTCTTGAAGACTCGAAACCCATTAAAACACCCATGTCCTCGAAAACTAAACTCACCAAGGATGAAGAAGGTGAATCCGTAGACAACACTAAATATAGAGGAATGATTGGTAGCCTACTTTATCTCACGGCTAGTAGACCCGACATTATGTTTAGTGTTTGTCTATGTGCTCGCTTTTAAGAAGATTCTAAAACATCACACCTAGAAGCCATAAAACGAATATTTAGATACATTAAAGGTACTACATGTTTAGGATTATGGTATCCTACTTTATAGAGGAATGATTGGTAGCCTACTTTATCTCACGGCTAGTAGACCCGGCATTATGTTTAGTGTTTGTCTTTGTGCCCTCTTTTAAGAAGATCCTAAAACATCACACCTAGAAGCCATAAAACGAATATTTAGATACATTAAAGGCACTACATGTTTAGGATTATGGTATCCCAAGGGAACGGGTGTAGAAACCATAGTGTATGCTGACTTGGACCATGCCGGAGACTATGTCGATAGAAAGAGTACAATTTGTATTTGTACTTTTGTTGGACAATGTCTCACCTCATGGTTCTCAAAGAAACAAACAACCCTCGCTATCTCAACTACCGAAGCCAAGTCGTCTTAGCCAGAAAGGCATGTCAACAAGCTCTTTGGATGAAGCAATCTCTCGTGGACTACGGAATTCAACTCAATGGCATCTATATACTTTTCGACAACAAAGGAGCCGTTGATCTCAGCAAAAATCCTGTCCAACATGCTCGAACAAAGCATATTGAAATTTACCATCACTTCCTTCGCGACAATGTTCAAAAAGTAAACATCTCAATCGAGAAATTATCCTGTGAAGACAACATTGCCGACATCCTAACTAAACCTCTTAAACGAGAACCATTTAATCTTCTTAGACTTGGATTAGGATTAATGGAACCAAACCTATAACCAAAACCATAGCTTAAAACTTAGCATGAGCAAACATAACAAATTAACCAAATTTACTGTAGAACCTGCGGGACCAATCGACAACAAAGACGGAACCAATTTTTTGGGTCTGTCTGGTCCGCGGTTCACTGAGAACATTTTTTTAACTTAAGAACACTTCCTCCTTCACAACCTACACAACCAAACGACCTACAAACACACATAACTAATAATTGAGGTATCTCCTTCAACTAATCTTAGCCAAAATCAACATTGTAAGTCTCTTAACTACATTAATTCTCTTAATTCTGAGTCTAGGGTTCTAATTTATGCACAAAAACAAAACATGTGGATTATGCATCTTCTTAAACAAATCATGAATTACACTTGTTAAATTACATAACTAATCGTGTTTCCCTTAGTTAGGAATTACATCTCATAAGGCATTATCACAATTAGTTAAAAACCCCATGTCAAAATTTCAAAAAATTTCTCACTTGTAGGAAAAACAATTTCTCATTGTTCATACAAATAAAAACGCTATTTTCATCACTTGAATACTGAAGGTAATGCATAACTAATATGCATTCCCGGGTATATTCAAACGAAGCTACATTGAATTAGGAGCTTTCGGGTTATCTCTCATATTTTCACAAACATTGCTAATAAAAACTTTTTTATGCATAACAAGGAGTCGAGATAACCATAGATCCACATTGTTTGCATATAGGCACACACTAGAACAAATCGTCAATCAATTCTTCATTTTTACTAAAACATGAAACTTTTGCACCTAGGAACAAACATGCCTCCTGAAAAGTACTATGATCACAAAGACACCCTTGACTACATTCCACAACACCATAAAACTAAGGGACTTACAAAAGAACAAGTTGAGGTTTTCAAAGAGAAAAACGTTATTTTCATGAGGGTAGAACAATCCACCCATCCTTCGTCGAAGGAACAGACCTTCGTCAAGAACTTGCCACCATCAAGTTTGATGGTCTCCTAGACACAGATGAACCTATTTGTCCTAGATTCGTTCTCGAGTTCTATGCTAGCGTAGTTCTCGTAACCAATAATGATGGTCATATGGCATTTCACTTTGATAACGCTCAGATTGTACATGTTTTCAGTAGCGTTTTGTGTGCTTTTGTATATGTTATTTGGTTATATTTGTATGATTTCAGTGCTTAATCGCATCAAAAGACGTTTGTCTAGTGTTTATAACCAAGTGCAGGGAAACGGAAGTAAAAGTAAAAGAATGTTCAGCAAATGGAAGATTTTCGTTTCAGTGAAGCATGTCAAGCACAAATCAGTATCTCAAGTACCATAGAAGACCAAGATGATTGAAGAACCAAGTTTTACAAGTCAAAATGAAGTAAAGATCGATTTTCTGTCACTCAGGAAGACCAACCGGATCGATTGCAACTGCAACCGGATCGGTTGGGAGAAGAGCAAAATGTACCTGTGACGCCAACCCAACCGTTCGGTTGCCACCCGTAACTGATACGGTTGGAGCCCTTGTAGAAGAACAACCGGATCGGTTGGTCATGTGACCAATCCGGTTGGAGAGCCAGTTTCTGCGAAATCTTCATCACTAAGTTTCCCCTTTGTATCCAAATGATTCTAGGTCCTTCCCTTGGTGTATTCTAGTCCCTTCCTAACTCCTTGGAGGCCAAGTTCAGCAATTAATACCC
The DNA here is from genome assembly GCA_019973895.1 of Chrysanthemum seticuspe. Classification (NCBI taxonomy): domain Eukaryota; kingdom Viridiplantae; phylum Streptophyta; class Magnoliopsida; order Asterales; family Asteraceae; genus Chrysanthemum; species Chrysanthemum seticuspe. The sequence goes on from BPTQ01000005.1 coordinate 57,993,371, forward strand.
TAGGCCTTGGAACTAGTATAAATAGAGAACTCTTGTGAGCATATGAGACACATACTTCAATACAACTCTCTCTACTCATCAAACAAAGCTCTTAAGCTCTCAAATTCGTCCTTAGAAGTCTAGGAAAGTTTGGAGTTCCAGAAGTTTCATATTTGGAGGCCAAAACCCCAAGGAATCTACCCCAATACTTTGGGAATCATTACTTCACCATTTGTAATCTTATTCCAAGCATTGTAAGACTCTTAATCATGTTTTCTAATGTTCAAAGTTCCTAGTTTATGTTTATGTTTGCTATGAGTGGCTAGTTTCTTTATACACTTGCTTAAATGATGTTGATTATCATATGATTAGTTAGTGATTGTGTTAACATGTTTTAATTCAATTTCAAGTTGATTCTAAGATCCAATTGTGCTAAAGTTTCATAGTGAGATTTGTTAATCAAGTTTGACTAGTTGATAGTAATCGTAGAGGTCGAAAGAACTTATTGTAATTCAACTAGTTATAATCATTTTGTCTATGGATGATTGTTTATACCCATTATTCTTGATTAAACAAAGGAACTAAGGTGTGGTTGTAATAAAAACGCTTTTTGATTATCAAGTTGGATTGATTGGAAACACTAAAAGGTCGTAAGATTAGTCGTTGACAATCAATTGTATCCTTTTGTCTATAATCGGTTACCTTTTGTATTGACCATTTCTTAAGCAATTTGATAAAGCAAATGGATGTTTTTGTGTTTAAGTTTGTGAAAAGAAACTTATGAAACTTGAATTGATCTTGAATTAATTGGTTAAACTTAATGCTTGTTTTTATGAACTAAAATCTTGACAAAGGTTTAACTTGTAAGAACAATAGATTAGAACACCAACTAATTATCACAACCAAGACGTTAAGAGGTTAACACAATCATACTAATCAAGGATAAGAAACTAGTTTAAGCAAGTGTAGTTTTTAATCATCTGAATTTCATTATATCTATTTTTGTTGTTATATGTTTTGGATTGTCTTAGTTGATTCATACTTGTTAATCAGATTCACTTAATCCCAGCGAACGATCACGACTTACCTTCATAATCTTACTATAACGGACGAGTGCACTTGCTCGTATGTGTTATTGGTAAAATTGGTAATTCGTCTTTTATAAATTTAAAACTTGTACACACCTGGCACATCAAGTTATTGGCGCCGCTGCCGGGAATTGATTGTGTTTCAGCAAGTTTTGAATCCACATCAGTCGATTTATTCCAAATTTTTTTTCTCAAAATCTTCAATCGATCCGGTTACCTCACAACCGATCCGGTTGCGCAAAAACCATACCAAATTGATCTAACCGAGTTACTCTTTTCTGTCCAGAAAACTGTTTTCTTTGTTTGTCCGTGTGTTTAGATATTTCCTGGAGTCTCTAGGACATTGTATGAACACTCGTGCAACGGGAATAGAACCAATCTCACCTTTTACCAACCCCAAACGTTTGATTCAAAGAAGAAGAAGAAGAACACCTTTCATACCATTAGAAAATCGTGTACCTAGAATACCAAACCCACCATTTAATAACCTCGTAGAAGCCAAAGTCGTTTACAACCCTTTCACCAATTTGCCTTTTCCTATGGCGAACGATCAACCCATGTGGGGAACCAACCGAACCGTAGCACCAACCCCTGGGAGTGCTATTGTTGATGTCAACCTTGGTGACAACTTCACCGTGAAGGGTCATCATCTTTCCATGATCAAAGATCGTCAATTCGATGGCCGTGTGCGGGCCGATCCGCATAAGCACATTGCCGAATTCATCAAAATTTACGGCATGTTCCGTTATGGCGACACCGATGTCAATGCCATCAAACTAAAACTTTTTCCATTATCACTCGCCGGAGATGCTAAAGTATGGTACAATGAATTAACCCCAGGAATTATCAACACTTGGGAGGAGATGAGGCAAGCCTTTGTAAGCCGATTCTTCCCACCTGCCATGTTTGATCGATTAATGGGAGAAATTCGTGCTTTCACACAAAATCCCAACGAATCACTTGTCGAAGCTTGGCTTCGGATGAAAGATTTGCTTCGTAGTTGTCATGAACATGGATTATCCAAAGGAACCATTATCCAAATCGTTTACCATGGACTTGATGAAATCTCTCAAGGCATCCTTGATGCTGGAGGAATTTTTCTCTATAGGACTCCTAACGATGCACACCAATTACTCGAAGATCGAGTACTTCTCAAACTCGATTGGTCTAAAGATTCCAAAACCAAACCTCTTCAAAAAACTGTTGCTTTTGTCGAAAACACCGATACCTCAAAACTCATGGAGAAAATGGAAGCCTTAACCTCAAAAACCGACTCGCAATACAAAGATATCAAAGACGAAATGAAGGAAATGCGAGACGAATGCAACAATTGTGGAGGAAATCACCCATCGTCTGAGTGCGACGATAAGCCCATGGGTGGACCTAAAGAAGGAGAAGCAAATTATGTCCAAGGAGGATATCGTAGTAATTATTATGGTCAAAATTCTGGAAATTGGCAAGACCGCCGACCTAGGGATGACAACCGTGATTCTCAACCTCAAACTGACAATCCGCCACCACAAAACTCCGAGAAAAAGATGGAAGAATCCGAATTCGAAAAAACCATGAGAGAATTCGTGGCTGCTCAAAAATCTGCAAATGATTTCATCAAAAATCAATTTTTTAATCTCAAAGCCAAAGTTGAGCAGGGGCAGAAAAATCATCAAGCATCTATCCAAGATCTTGAAAACAAATTTGGCAGATTTTCTGACCAACATTCCTCTCGACCATCTGGTTCGTTGCCAAGTAACACCTAATCCAACCTAAAACCATCAAATGATGAAACGTACCATCCACCACAAACGAGAAATGAGAATATCAATGTTGTCTTAACAAGAAGAGGTCTCTCGTACGATCCACCACAAAATCCTAATGAAAATACTCCTATCACCCAAGATAGGGAGCATGAAGCTGAGGAAACCAACACAACTCAAACCACTAAAAAGAAAACCACCCCATCTGTCAAGGCGTACACACCAAAAATTTCATATCCTCAACGCCTTAAGAAAGAAAAAATGGAAGAGCGTTATAAGAAGTTCGTTGAAATAATCAAAGAGGTTAGACTCAATGTTCCTCTCGTTGATGTCTTAGCCAGAATGCCCAATTACGGGAAATTCGTGAAAGAACTTCTTAATAACAAAAGCAAGCTCGAGCAAATATCAGCTACTTTCCTTAACGAAGAATGCTCAGCCATTGTTCAAAACAAAATCCTAGCAAAGCTCGGAGATCCTAGGAGCTTTCTTATTCTATGCACTTTCGGGAATAATATTCAATGCCATGCTTTAGCCGATCTTGGTGCAAGTATCAATTTGATGCCTTATTCTTTGTATTCCAAGTTATGCAACAACAGCCTTAAACCAACAAAAATGAGCATTCGATTAGCAAATCATTCTTATCAATATCCTGTTGGTATTGCCGAGAATATGCTTGTTCAAGTCGGTAAATTCATTTTTCCCGTGGACTTTGTAATCTTAGAAATTGATGAAGATAGTAAAGTGGAAAGTGTTGTTATCTTTTGTGATTGGTGGGATACATTTGTTTCATTAGTATTATGGTTTTGATTATTATCAGTGGGTTTTGAGAGAGATGGATTTGAGTGCTACTGTTGATTTGTCGAGGGTGACTAGGAGGAAACATAAGAAGACATCTCCTCATGTTCAGGTTGATGCTATTTTGCCCGAGGGAGATGTAGTAAGTGTTAAACCAATGACTGGTAAAATCAACATTATTTCCAACAAGGTTGTTGTTGATGATATTGATGGTGATGGTATACGTGTTGCTCCAAATGCTGGTACGTTTCTGTCGTCCACAAATAATACTACTAATGATCATGTGGTTACTACGGACTCGGTGTCTCCTACTGGTCCTAATAGTCATGTTAATTCTATCAAAAGTAAACATGATTTTATTGAAAGGGTGTTTGGGCTCTCGTTTAAATCTGCATCGGATATTTATTTATTCATTAGGGAGCTTGAAGAGGGCAAACATCCGATATGGCCGACTTTGGATAGTAAAACTCGTTCACAGGTTGATGAGGCTATGTGTGGTCTATTTGAGGCTTATACGCTTAACATGAAGGCTAATGCAACTAACTCTGATGTGAGTGGCAAAGATACTACTCCTAATGTTAATGTGGATGCGAATATACAACCTTGTCCAAACTCTACTAATAGTTCTTTGGTTGATGAGTCTGTTTGTGAAGGAGTTAACGTGTCTATTCCACGTAGATTTGTAGAAAAGGTTAGTGCACGTCTTGAATACACTCTATATGGCTATTTTATTGGTTATAGAATGGCGTATCCAGTGGTTGAATACTATGTTAGAAATAATTGGGCTAAGTATGGTTTGAAAAAGATCATGATGAATGCAAAAGGTTTTTTCTTTTTTAAATTCGATACTCAGGCTGGTTTAGAAGCAGTGTTGGAAGAAGGACCTTGGATGATTCGTAAATCACCGATCATTCTCAAGAAATGGTCAATTGATACTAGTTTATGTAAGGAAGAGCTGACTCGTATTTCGATATGGGTTAAATTACATGATGTGCCTATTCAAGTTTTTGAAGATGATGGTATCAACTTGATTCCTTCATTTATTGGCAAACCCATTATGCTGGATTCGTACACAAGCTCTATGTGTAAGGATTCTTAGGGTAGAAGTAGTTTTGCTCGATGCTTAATCGAGGTTGGTTCAGAGGATGAGCTCGTAGAAGCTATTACTATTGGTATCCCCTCTCTTACTGGGGATGGGTTTACTAAAGAATCTATCCGAGTTGAGTATGAGTGGAGGCCTCCTAGGTGCACATCATGTAAGATCTTTGGGCATATCTATGAGCATTGTACTAAAAAAAGTGATTACTCCTCCTGTTGCTACTACTTCAAATGTCGTTACTCCTCTTACTATGCATGATAACAATGGTTTTCAAAAGGTGAGTCATAAGAAGAAGAAAGGTAAAGCCCAGTCTGGTAAAGGGAGTCAGGTGGGTACTTCTATTAAACAGACTTTCAGGTATGAGCCAAAGAAGACTACTAGTGAACCACAAAAGGGAGCCACTATTAGGAGTAGTGTGCCTACATCGTCTTCTATGTTGCAGCCTAAAGGTTCCTTCTTTAAGGAAGGTGAAGTTTCTACGTCAAATGCTTATGCTGCTTTGGATGCTGAAGAAGATGGTGATGATGATTGTGTTGAAAACGTGTTTGATGAATCAGCTAATTTATTTACTACCTCTACTAAAGGTGGAAGTTCATCATTCACGGTAGCTGCTGGTTAGCTTGTTTTTTGATTTGTTTCTTGATCTAGGTTCATTGATTCTAGAGTTGTTAAGAGCTTTTGGCATGTCATAAGCTCTAGGTTAGTTGTCTATCAAGCTGTTTTAGCTTGAGGTTAATGTGGTACTTCAGCCACATTCCATCTGTTCTCAAACTTTTTTGGTTAAATATATTTACCAGGGTGCAGGATTACTCCCCTTTACCCAAAAAAAGAAGATAGTAAAGTCCCACTCATCTTAGGAAGACCTTTCCTAAATACCGCTGATGCAATCATCAAAGTGAAAGGAAAAGAACTCAACCTTGGAGTTGGAGAAGATCAAATCACTTTTCTAACCGATAAAGCGATGCGCTATCTACGTTCCAGTGATGACACTTGTTTCAACATCGATGTTATCGATGAAGTCACTGACGAAGAATTAGATGCATTACTTAACGAATCTGATCCATTCATGACTACTTCTGAAAAAATCAATGAAACAGACTTTGACAAAGAGTTTGATGATTTCATGAAAGTAGAGTTCGAAGGAGATAACACGGAGGAGGAGGAAGAAATGGAGGAAGAAAACTTTGAAAAGATAACTTTCGATGACGAGATGAGAATAAAATCCTCTATCAAAGAACCACCAACAGATCTCGTGCTCAAACCGCTCCCTGATCATCTTGAATATGCTTACTTGGAGGAAAATTCACTTCTTCCAGTAGTCATATCTTCATTACTCGAGGCCAATGAGAAAGAAAGTTTAATTTCTGTCCCCAAAAATCACAAACAAGGTTTCGCATGGAAAACATCTGATATCCCAGGAATTAGTCCCAATTTCTACAAACATAAAATCAGTTTCGAAGATGGAGTCAAACTTGTTGTAGAACATCAACGTCGACTCAATCCCAACATGAAAGAAGTTGTCAAAAAGGAAATCATAAAACTTCTCGACGCTGGTATCATTTACCCAATCGAGGATAGTCCTTGGGTGAGTCCCATTCATTGTGTTCCCAAGAAAGGAGGAATGACAGTTGTGACTAAGGAACGGAATGAACTAGTTCCAACTAGAACTGTCACTGGTTGGCGCGTTTGTATTGACTATCAGAAAATTAACAAAGCCACCAGAAAAGATCACTTTCCACTCCCGTTCATGGATCAAATGCTTGAAATACTAGCAATAAATAAATTATTTTGTTTCCTCGATGGATTTTCAGGATATTTTCAAATTCCAATCGATCCTAATGACCAAGAAAAGACCACTTTTACTTGTCCTATTGGAACCTACGCATATCGGCGTATGCCTTTTGGTCTTTGTAATGCACCTACAACTTTTCAAAGGTGTATGATAGCCATATTCCAAGACATGCTCGAAACCTCCATGGAAGTTTTCATGGATGAATTTTCAGTCTTCGGAAACTCATTTGAAGCTTGTCTTTCCAATCTTGATAAAATGCTCGAAAGATGCGAAGCTGCACATCTTGTCCTTAACTGGGAAAAATGTCACTTCATGGTGACCGAAGGAATTGTGCTTGGCCACAAGTTCTCCAGTGTAGGCATGGAAGTAGATAAAGCAAAAATCGACATTATCATGAAACTTCCACCACCAACTAACGTTAAAGCTGTTAGAAGTTTTTTAGGACATGCTGGTTTCTACCGCCGCTTTATCAAAGATTTTTCAAAAATATCCCGTCCGATGACAAAACTTCTTGAGAAAGACTCTATCTTTAACTTCAATACTGATTGCATAAAAGCTTTCAAAACGTTGAAATCTCAACTGACTAGTGCTCCGATCATGGTTTCACCTAATTGGTCACTACCCTTCGAACTTATGTGCGATGCCAGCGATTTTGCTGTCGGAGCCGTCTTTCGGCCCATATATTTTGCTAGCAAGACACTGAATAGTGCTCAGCAAAATTATACAGTCACAGAAAATGAATTACTGGCCGTAGTTTTCGCGTTTGACAAATTCCGATCCTACCTCGTACTCTCAAAAACAGTCGTGTTCACCCATCACTCGGCACTCAAATATCTGTTCACCAAGCAAGATGCTAAACCGCGTCTTATCCGATGGATTCTGCTACTCCAAGAATTTGACATCGAAATCAAAGATAAGAAAGGAGCAGAGAATCTAGCCGCTGATCATTTATCACGTCTTGAAAATCCAGATCTTGAGCAATTAAAGGAAGAAGAAATCGATGATTACTTCCCTGATGAAACCCTCATGACCGTCGATGGAAATGACGATCCTTGGTTTGCTGACTTTGTGAACTATCTCGCTGGAGGAATTCTCAGAAAATGTTTAACTCACGCTCAAAGGAGCAAATTCTTTTCGGAACTTAAATACTACTTTTGGGAAGAACCATATCTTTTCAAAATGTGTCCTGACGAAATGATCCGAAGATATGTTTTTGGTTCTGAAACCCGCAAGATTCTTGACGAATGTCATCATGGCCCAACTGGGGGACATTATGGTCCTTCCACCACAGCTAAAAAAGTTTTTGATGCTGGATTCTATTGGCCAACAATATTCAAGGAAGCACATACACTTGTTCAGAACTGTGATGCTTGCCAAAGAACCTCCAATCTTTCACGCAGAGATGACATGCCATTGACAAGCATCCAAGAGTGTGAAATATTCGATATTTGGGGAATTGAGCTCATGGGACCATTTCCTAAATCCCACAAATATGAATACATTCTCGTTGCTATAGATTATGTGTCCAAATTGATAGAAGCTGAAGCTTTACCAACGAACGATGCTCGCGTCATTGTTAATTTTCTCAAAAAGCTTTTCGCTCGTTATGGAATCCCCAAAGCCTTGATAAGCGATCGAGGAACCGATTTCTGTAACCAACAAATGGAGAAAACCATGAAAAGATATGGGGTTCATCATCGATTCGCGATAGCTTATCATCCACAAACCAGTGGGCAAGTTAAAAACACCAACAGAGCTCTTAAAAGAATACTCGAAAAAACAGTGAAGGACAATCCTTCAGTGTGGTCGAAGAAACTTGACGATGCTCTGTGGGCGTTTCGTACAACTTTCAAAACTCCTATTGGCACAATTCATTACAGACTCCTGTATGGAAAAACTTGTCATTTGCCATTTGAAGTTGAACATCGTGCTTACTGGGCTCTCAGAAACTGTAACACCGATCTCAAAATAGCTAGAGAAAAGAGATTCTTGCAATTGCATGAACTCGAAGAATTAAGACTCTGAGCTTAGGAAAATTCCAAACTGTATAAATCTAGAACAAAAGCTTATCACGACAAAAAGCTAAGAGTTCGAAAAGAATTCAAAGCTGGAGATAAAGTTCTGCTTTTCAGCATGAAATTCAAATTCAAAGCTTCTAAATTAAAACCAAGATGGTTTGGACCATATATCGTTAAACATGGATATCCATCTGGTTATGTCGAACTTTATGACAAACAATGTGGAAGTTTCATTGTTAATGGGCACCAAATCAAACTATACTATGATAAGGAGCAAATGAATGAAATATCAGTTGAGACAATGTCCCCTGAAAATGAATTCGAAACCATAACCTTCGTAGCACCCTTTCAAGGAAGAATCCCACAAAGTGTTCCTCGGAAACCATCTGTTGAGTTCATCTGGAACGATATTGATGCTACTGGTGAAGAATTCATGTATGTCCCCGAACTTTTCAAAATGTTCAAGGCTGCATCTGTGGCCAAGTAAATTCGGGAAGATTCGAGTCAGGCTGATGACTCGTTAATAAAACAAGCGCTTCTCGGGAGGCAACCCGTGTATTTCCAATTTGATTTTCTGTGGTCACGCCCTAAAGTTTAAAACCTTGGTTGAACTTAAGTGTGGGGGTGCCACAACTTAATAAAACTCTTTTGTTTGTATATAAGATTTTGTGCAGGTTATGATTACTCCAGTGGATGCTCGGAAGAAGAAGAAATTAAGCTGACAAACTCATTGGAATAATTGGTTTCATCTCTATTTTCCCTATTTCTATACTTTGAAGTCGTTTTTCACATTGAGGACAATGTTTAACTTAAGTGTTGGGGGGGGGTGAATAGGAAAATTAGAGTTTTTAAGCTTAAAATTAAAATTTTGTTTGCCCTTGTGATCTTGTTATTTTCACGCTTTTAGGATAATATATTTGTAAGATATAGGATTTCACAAACACACTAAACCATAATCATATGAGGCATTCAAGTATGTTTAGAGAGAGAAATTTCTAGAGAGAGAAAGGGAAGAGAGTTGGGAACTATGTGAAACAAAAAAAAATTGTATTGAAGCTCCAACTATCTACCTTGGAAGGTAGAGAGTATCTATAGTCTTACAATAAAACGCCACCTGACGGGCTGTGGATCAGGCATACAGTGGGTAAAGACCCGTCCGTCCTCCACGGTGTTACATAACTAAATACTACTTAACATAAAGTTACTACGACTACTAGCTTTCTAACGATTACATATACTTGAGGTGACCGATACTTTAATACCTGGATTTTCTAAATCCTAACAATCTCCCCCTAAATGAGGTCACCTCAAACACACATTAAAATTACATAGAATACAAACAGGTATCACACTGAGATTGTTCTTGGATTCTTGTTCATGTTCTTTGTTGTGTAGCTCGTAGTCTTTGATTCTTCATTTTTGCATGTTTGGATAATCTGAGTGGAGGTCTTTAACTGATCCACGTGATAATGAGTTTTGAGCCAACTTTGAGATCATCAGCCGTATTAAATCTCTGAATCATCCATTATTGTTGTATCGCCTTTATGAGTTGTTGTGGTTTTTCGGACCGACATGCTCACATTCTGGATCATGAAATCTTTTATCAGAGTAGCGGAAGCTTTAGTCGATTCATGATATTTGCATCAGCGTAGCAGAAGCATGGAGTGAAAATATCAGAGTCATTGATGCACTTATCATGATTTCTTTAGAAATGAATGTGTTGTGTGAGCATGTGGCTATGGATTGACCGCTCCATTCTGAACAGCTGCAAACGTCGGGTGTTCCTGCATAAAACAGTTAGCAATAAAGCGCACAAGAGTGTCTTTGATCACTTTTGTTGAATTGAGGTACATGGCCCACGGTTCCCCGTTGATCAGTACAAGTACTGCCTGTGATCAGGTATAATTCCGAAGAATTTCCTTGACAGGGTTTCGCAGCTGCTCTAGCCGTTCTCAAACCGGAGCGTCTCAAAGAAGACAACACGGAGTGAGTGAATCAGCGAATAGAGATTCACTGATTGATGGAAAATGATTTGAAAACAATCGTGTATTTGATATAAAGATTTTGCAATACAACGAAGGTTTTATGGAAAATCAATTTATCAATCATAAATATCTTTTGATTTTGAAATCACAATACACAGTCGACGTGCTGAAGAAAAGAAATTTGAGCACACCGACCGGTTTTTCAAAGATATCCCTCAATCCATTTTCTTGGACAAGGAATGATTCACTAAGGAAATGCTCCGTTGATGAAGTCCAGATGACACAACAAGTCTTAGCAATACCACAAGGAGACTGCTTAGGACTCTCAAAATATATTCTCACATTCCACATTGTGTGAAACTGTGAGTCTTCAAGAATTAAGTGTCCTAATGAGATTAATTGATCTCGTGGCTCTAGACTCAATAAGTGCACATTTGGTTTCCTATGTCGGAGACTATGGAGAGGGTCTCCTTTTTCAATATCAACGATCTCTAAGAGAAAGTCGATAGATTATGTAGGTTCCCCGTGAGAATGAAACAAGCCCTTTTAAGAGGAACTTGAGTAGTTTTGGAGGTTAGTGCAGTGCGTCACTGGGTCCATGACGTCTTGTCTTCAATACCAGTGTTACCTTAGTAACCACCAGTAGCATATGAATTGAACCCGGTTTCTGCCCTAAGGTTGAATAAATGGAGGTCCATTTCTTTTCACCCTTTTTCACATTCAATTCTTTTTCATTCTTCAACCCCTTTAGTGCTTACCGAGACTTCATAACCAGAACCTTGTTGGGTTTATTCTAGTACTAGCTCAGTCTCAGTCCGCACTCTTCCCATATCTCATTTTTCTCCTTTTATCATCATACCTAAGGACTTCTATACTAACTAGTGGATTGTCCCTGGGTAGATCCCTCCGGTTCTGGCAGATCATGGGACCTCAACCTAACCTTATCATCCTTATATCACCATGCATAAAGTAAAGTTGGTCAGTCTTTTGGTACAGTTCTTCCACCTTGAAACCAATTGAAAACCATTTGAAAATTAATCAAGATACTTGTGATATAAAATCAAAGTGTTTTGTATCTTAATTGTTTCGATATTTTAGAAATGCTCCCCCTTAACATATGCATATAATTCAGAAATTGTTTAGCACATGGAGGCAAGAGATCTTTGAAATCGTTAGATTAAGAATGACAGGTCCAATCTTTTGATTAGCATTTTCTAAAATGATCATCATCACTTTCCAATCAATTTAAGTAGATACTTGTGATATAAAATCAAAGTGTTTTGTATCTTAATTGTTTCGATATTTTAGAAATGCTCCCCCTTAACATATGCATATAATTCAGAAATTGTTTAGCACATGGAGGCAAGAGATCTTTGAAATCGTTAGATTAAGAATGACAGGTCCAATCTTTTGATTAGCATTTTCTAAAATGATCATCATCACTTTCCAATCAATTTAAGTAGATAAAACATTTTGAGAAAGGATGAGGTTTTCAAAAGTTTTCTCCCCCTCAATATGTGCCTCGAAGTTAGAGAGAGTTTTGCACATATTAGAAGGAACCTGCACTTGGAGTCAATTCAATTACGTTTTAATGATTTGAGGTTTAAAGTAGACGCTCCCCCTCAACATGTGCATAGAAAATTTGAAAATTTGAAATTGTTTGTCACATGCGGGGAGGAAAACTTGCTAAACACTTATGAAACCGTTTATAGAATGATAAGTTTAAATCCAATTTAAATACAAAATCTCCCCCGATCACAATTTTTTAATAATTTGAGATTTGTGATCTCTGTAGATTTAAATTGATTTTGAAAGCTTTTGAGGGGAGATGTGACTTGATTATGAAAAACATTTAACCGATAAGGATCAAGTTTGAGACTTTAGACTCCAAAGATTAAACATGCTTGTGTATACTTTTTGAAAACATAGTACATTTTGAGAAGACCTCGCTCATTTAAGTGCCAATTGTTTGAAAATTTCACTAAGGAACGATGTTTCAATTGTTTTAAAATAAACTTTTTTATTTAATTGAAGAATCTTTCTCCCCCTCAATCAATGACGAAAGTTGTTGATTGATGGAATGAGATTTTGACATCTGAAAGGCACTAATGATTTTCACAAATTAAAGTCCAAAATGTTTTCAAAACAATTGAGTTTTCTTTAGATTGCAAATATTTTTCAGAAGAATCATTAAAGGAAAAATATTGGAAGGGAAACATTTGTCTTGTTAATAGGGATGGCACCCGTGGGTAATGGGCACGGGTACCTCTAACCCGTCACCCGCCCATATAACTTTTTTTTCACCCATCACCCACCCGTCACCCGCCAATGGGTATAATTTTCTACCCATGCCCATGCCCGCGGGTATTTATTGCCCACGGGTAAACCCATGGGTTAGTGTAATGTAACAAAACTACAAAACCATGATATGAAAAATAATTATGAAATTGCATAACAAGACACTAATCAATTTGCCAAATACCAAGTTCACAAAATACTTAAACACATGTCTAAAAGAAGAAATTAAATATCATTGAACCAAATCACATGTGTAGAACTTTGATCATCTGATCTTTCATATTCTCTTTTTAGTCTTGAAACTCAAACAAACTTTAAGGTTAATGTGTTTTCTTGAGACTTGATAACTATTAAATGTATACCATGCAATATCATACATATTTTAATTAGTATAATTAATTTTAACATGGGTTTATGGGTGCACCCACGAGTATTTTGAAGGGTATACCCCGTGGGTATTTTAAATGGGTGTCATGGGTTTACCCGCGATGGGTATGCCTCACCCGTCACCCACCCGCCACCCACTAATGGGTACAAATTTTCACCCACGACCCACCCGTGGGTGAAAATTAACGATTTTACCCACCTATTTATGTGTGGGTACCCGTGGGTTGCGGGTTTTTTTTGCCCATTGCCATCTCTACTTGTTAATGACAAACATTTGTTTTAGAATCAGAGCATGGGATTTGAAACATGAGATAAAGCATGGCTCTGTTCTTTCTTTGAAAAACGGGTTACTGCCTGAAATGACTATAAACCACCATTTTTCTCCGCCTCATTTTTTTTAAAAAAACTATGTACATTCGAAGAACATCTAAAGACCCGTGACATTCTTTGAATGTCAACACAAAGTCCGTAGATGATATCGAATAAGGAAAAACATGACAAAAATAATAATTTTTTGGAATTTTTCAAGATTTTTCAAATTTTTATGGATTTTAGAGAATTTTATATTTTCTTTTGAGGGTTTTTAAATTTTGTATTTTGGTTTTTGAATAAATATATACAAGAGATAGATGAATAAAGACCTTTACTCCTCGTCTTCCTCTTGAAGACGCTTGAGTGTTTCCGGTTGAAGACTCTTTAGACCAAGACGTGGAAGGATAAACTCAAAACGTTCTCTAGGAAGAGCTTTGGTGAAGATGTCTGCTAATTGGTATTCAGTCCTCAAAAAATAGAGTTCCACCACACCTTTTTCCACTTGTTCCCTAATGAAATGATGTCGAATGTCGTTGTGCTTTGCTCTTGAGTGTTGTACGTTGTTGCATGAGAGAGCAATAACATTTTTATTATCATAGTACAGAGGGATTTTGTTGAATTCAAAGCCATAGTCAGATAATTGGGATCTCAATCATAGGATTTGGGCACAACAAGATGACATGGCTATGTATTCAGCCTCTGTAGAGGAAATAGAAGTACTCATTTGCTTTTTTGAAGACCAGCTCACAAGTTTATCACCCAAAAACTGAGCACCACCAGACGTACTTCGACGAGTATCTTGACATCCTGCATGATCAGCATCTGCATAGGCTGTTAGTGACATACCGGTGTCCTTCGGGTACCAAATTCCCATATTGATGGTTCCTTGGAGATACCGAAAGACCCGTTTAACTGCTTCAAGGTGCTTTTTGGTAGGCTTAGCCTGATATCTAGCACACATGCAAACAGCGAACAGAATGTCTGGTCTACTGGCTGTGAGGTACATCAGGGATCCAATCATACTACGATATTTTGTTTGGTCTACCATGATCCCTGAGTGGTCCTCATCCAGTTTAGTACGCTCTATCATAGGAGTGTCAACAGGGTCACTAGAATCAAATCCAAATTTCTTTAAAATCTCATTTGCATATTTAGATTGATTTATAAAAATGCCTCCGGGACTTTGTGAAATTTGTAATCCCAAGAAAAATGACATTTGTCCCATCATTGACATTTGAAATTTGGAACCCATTTCTTTAGAAAAACGATCACATTCATTGGGTTCAGTCGAGGCAAAGATAATATCATCAACATATATTTGAACGTGAATTAAATGTTTGCCTGACTTCCTGGTGAACAATGTTGGATCAACTGCTCCTTTGCTGAATCCAGTAGATAGAAGAAACTTTGATAGCGTATCATACCATGCCCTTGGAGCTTTCTTCAAGCCGTGAAGAGCCTTCTTCAAGTGATAGACATGAGTAGGATGCTCTGGATTCACAAAACCTTCTGGTTGGCTGACGTATATGACTTCTTTAAGATCTCCGTTAAGAAAAGCCGTCTTTACATCCATCTAATAGACAATCATATTCTTACTTGCAGCATTAGCCAGGAAGATTCTGATCGCCTCGATGCGTGCCACAGGAGCAAATGATTCTTCAAAGTTAATACCTTCCTCCTGACGGTATCCTTTTGCAACCAATCTAGCCTTGTTCTTTAAAACATCACCATGCTCATCAAGCTTCACTTTTAAGATCCACTTTAGAGCAATGATAATAGCACAATCTGGAGTAGGTACTAATTTCCATACATCAAGTCGATCAAACTCATGAATTTCTTCTTGCATGGCATTGAACCAGCTGTCTTCATTCATGGTAGTTTTAACATCTTTGGGTTCGATCTTAGATAGTACTGAGTTGAAGAAGCACCATAAGGCATCAGTAGCAAGTTGTTTTTGAGTCGATACTTGACGAGAAGGGTTTCCAATGATGTTGTCCAATGGGTGATCATGTGTCCATTTTCTAAGGTGTTCATGTGGTTGTTGTTGTGGAACTGAAGTAGCAGAGTCGATGTCTCCTGATGAAGATGGTTCTGATGATGATTCAGGAGCAAAAATGTTTTCAAACGGAGCATCTTCAAGAGTAGCAAAGGGATTAACTTCGTCATTGATTCCAGAAACACATCCATGATGTACATTCGATGATTGATGATTTGTTGATGAGACATAGTGATTAGTAGTAGGCGCTTCTTGACTTAATGATATTGAGACTGAAGGGTTGACTTCATTCACATGGATAGGAGCAGCCTCTGTTGATGGATTTGACATTTCATCAGCATTCGGTTCATATTGTTCATCAAACATTGGATCAAACAATTTCTTTAAATCATCTTTAGATGGAGGTACATATGGAGTTGCTGGAGAGGAGTTTGGTACAAGAGATGAACCAATGGGACTGTTTTGAAGTGCGGGTCCAGAACTGGGTTGTCCAGGAGCCATTGGACCGGTTAGCTCATCGAACGTAACGTGAATTGTTTCCATGATATTTCGGGTTCTTTTGTTGTAGATTCGGTATCCCTTTTTGTTTGGTGCATATCCTACAAATACTACAATGTCCGCTTTAGCTTTAAGTTTGCCTAAGTATTGACCCTCATTAGTTGGATAACACAATGCACCAAACACACGAAGGAATGATAGATTAGGTTTTCTATTGTGGACAAGTTCATATGGAGTTTTTCCTTGAGCAGTGTGAATTAGGGATCGATTTTGAGTGTAGCATGCAGTGGCAATGGCTTCAGCCCAGAGAAACATTGGAACCTTTGAGTAAATCAGCATTGTTCTTGCGGCTTCCACAAGAGTTCGATTTCGTCTTTCAACTACACCGTTCTGTTGAGGAGTTCGTGGAACACTTCTTTGATGACTGATTCCAACACTTTCATAAAAGTCACTAAGTTGTTTATTAACAAACTCAGTTCCATTGTCTGTTCGGATGATTCTGACTGTTTTGTTAAGTCGAACCTGCAGCTGTTTAATAAGTTTAATGATGATATCTGGTGTTTCATCCTTTGTCCTTAAGAACTTAACCCAGGTGAATCGAGAGTAATCATCAACCACAACTAATACATATTTCTTCCCAAAGATATTATGCACTCTCATGGGTCCACATAAGTCCATGTGAATTGTATGAAGAACTTCTGTAACTGAGTTTGTAGGCTTGGGTTTGTGGGCATATTTATTGCTTTTTCCCAATTGGCATGCTGAACAAAGATGATTCTTTTCATACTTTAGTCTAGGTAGACCTACAACTAAGTCCTTTCTGGAGAGATCATTGATGGTGTCGAAGTTCAAGTGATTGAGACGACGATGCCATAACCATGACTTTGTTTTCGAGGCCTTTGACAACAAGCAAATTGGAGAAGACTTCATCATATCTTCGATAGAGATGGTGTATAGATTTGAACCACGTGTTCCTCTTAAAAGTTCCTTACCATCAAGTTCTCTAACGAAATAAGTATGTTTTCTAAAAGCCACTTCTAGATCAGAATCACAGAATTGACCGACAGAAAATAAGTTATGACCAAGACCTTCTACGTAATATACCCTGGAGATAACACTATCACCGACAACATAATCTCCATAACCCATAATTGCACCAAATGGATCATTCCCAAATCTAACAGTCCCGATGAATTTACTCACGAAGTTCATGAGCCGTGATCGGTTTCCAGTCATATGCTTGGAACAGCCTGAGTCCAGGTACCACAGAACGATTTAAACGATCTGCAGTTCAACACAGACAAGAATGGATAACTGGATAATTGGGATCCCCATGAAAGAATGGGTTCCATTTGGTTAGTAACAGTGATTGGAACACCCACATCAGATGTAGAAACAATGGAATCATCAGAAAGAGGTGCAGTGCTATTATCCATATTCGACCTATTCAAAGTGTGTTCACTTCTTAAGGGAATAGTTCTACCAGTAGGCATCCATTTTCTAGTGGGCATTGTCTTAGCAGATTGAGGGCAGAACTGATTAACCTTATGGCCAAAAGGTATCCATTGATAACCTATCTTACTAAATGTTCTTCCCGTGGGTTTTCACTGTTTTCTAACTTTCTTATGCCTTTGCTTTTAGCCTTCTTAGCTTGAGTTTTAGCATTAACAGTTTTATCAGGGCGTTTGACAGTATTAGACAAAACATTCATACCACATTCAAGATTAGTAGTAGAAACCAAGCAATCATCATTACATGTTTTGCCAAAAGTAGTAGAATTCGCATTAATTACAGTACGCTTAGAGCTAACACTAGAATCAACACGATTCGTTTTATTCGACACAAACTTAAAGTTCCTAGGTTGGTCTTCTACTCTCTTCCAATGCACATTCTTAGCTTGCGAGGTCCTATCTTTCTTGGTATTGCCTGGAGGCTTTGACCCGCTTGCTTTAATGTCACTGATTACTCCTGTAGAGGGAATTAAGGGAACATTAGTTGGTTGATCTACTTTTTGCATTCCTGAACTCTCATTTTCCTTTTGTAAAATGAGAGTTTCCTAACACTAGAAGTGTTGGGATTTGAACTACTAGAAGGCACACTAAAGTTCACATTCGTAACGTTGGGCATCGAATGTATTTCATACATGGCACTAGGCATAGAACAAGGAATCAAAGGATTAACTCTCTCACCTAATTACTTAGGGCATATTGTGATTAAGCATTCTAGAAGTTCTTGAGATCGTTTGGCATATAAGCATGCATGCCCAATTGTATTATCAAGTGGTTTCTCTAACTTATCCTCTTCAACAATCTCACGGAGACATTCTAGACTATCCTTAAGGTATGAGAAATATGTTTGAATTGCAAGTTTGTTATTCCTAAGATGAGGAGGAACATATTTCACAGACAAAGCATATTTATTACAAACATGCACCTTTGATGCACCATTCTCTCCATTGGTCATTGGCATTTTCCCTTTTACCTGACTCTTCAGATTCTCAATTTCCTTTTTCAATGAAGTTATTTTTTCGTTATTTTTGTTACGAGTGACTTTTATTGACTCAAATAACTCATTGAAATTTCGTTTAACCTTTTCATTTTCTTCTAGAAAACTCTCATTTTCCTTTTGTAAAGCATTAACCAAGTTTTGAAGATGAAAATTTTGAGAATTCCGAGAATCTAAAGGAGGAGGCATTTGGGGGCTAGTCACATTGTTCTTTTCACCCTTTAATTGAGAAATTTAGGCTTTCAACTTTCTGATCGTGTTACAGTGAGCTTGAATCTGTTCATCACGTTTGTTTATTTCAAAAACTGCATCAAACTCTGGA